>LOEQ01003769.1:75442-88876 GCA_001685075.1 Bramus lutescens
TGCTGGGTGACCATGGAACTGCAGTCAACTCGTTGAAAGATCAGCTCTTGAAATCTAATCTCTGGACATCATTTTCGAACTCAGTAGCTTCTCGAGAAGTGTGTTCAATGCATATACGTTGAACGAATGTGAATATTCAAGTTACGTTTCCAGCAAGTGTCCCTTCAGAAAAGCATTTCATGAGGCAGAAGGTATCCGTCTCCCTTTCCAAGTGGTTTCCTCTTCTGCCTGCTTTTTTAAAGCTCACCCTCCAATCTCACCCTCTCCACCTACCCAAGGGCAGGCCAAAGTCTGTCTCCTTAACACAGAGTCTTTTTTTTTTCTCCTTGTTCAGAAACCAAACCTGCTTTGCTATCTGAGATGAATAACCCCAGCTAAAATAGAACCCACTGAATCTTCTAGCCAAGGAGGCGGCTGGCAGAGATGGAGGCTGGGGGATGGGCAGAAGCACATTTGGAAGCATAAAATTTCCCAGGGTCAGAGTGTTTCATTAGGAGACTTCTAGATGTGTTTAGCTCTCCAAAGACTCAAATGGAAGTCCAGAGAATTTACCAACTACAGTGAAACATTCTAGTGCATTAAAATCCTTTATCACCAGGAGCCCTGATGCCCAATAAGTTGTAAACAAGTTGTGTGTTGATCTGACAAATGCCTGGTGTTTCTTTGTGTGTGTGTGTGTGTGTGTGTTGTTTTTGGTTCATTCTATTTCATTTTTAATTAAAATCATTGCATTGATTTGTTTTTAAAATAATGGAGAAGACGCTGACTTTGTAGGTTGAGAAATAAATTATCGTTCGAAGGATTAGAGTGGCTCTTCTTTTGATTTTAATAAAGATTAGAAGAAGAAAAAGAAGCACAAAGGAATGAATGCAGCTCCCCCAATATAATGAGTTAGACTGCTGCTCCCTTGATCAAACAAAAGCACAAATGCATTAAACAAAGAGTGTAGATGTGCCAGACCATCTCTGCTCCTGCAAAGGATTTTTGAGGGGATTTGGAAAGTTGTAGCTTGTTCGTGTTCTGTTATTTCTGAGTATATGAAAGCCAGTACTCTGTTAGCTTATGTATTGTTTTTGTGTGTGCTTTGCTTGCTGGTAATAGAGTCTTTCTTTAAGAAAAGCAAGTGGGAGATAGCCTGGTCCTGGTTAATCTGTTCCTCTTTTCACACACAGACCATTGTCTGGGTGTGCTTCCCAAGAGACACAGTCATTATGTCCTGGGCCCCCTCTCCCAAGTCGCCAGCCTGTACAAAAGGAACAGTACATCTTGGGAAGAGCCTGCTGGATTTCCATTTGACACTGGAGCTGTTTGGCTTTGTGCGAACCTCAATGCAAATTGTGCCCGTTCCCAAGGAGCAACCAAACAAAAGGGAAGAGAGAAGCAGATTTGGTTGTGGGCTTGTCAGTGTTCCTCTGGGCACCCTCTGCTCCAAAGGGGACGAGTCTGAGGGCTCCTGTTGTCTTTGTGGGTGAGAGTAGAGCTCTAAACTTCAGTCCCTTTGGAGCTGCTGAGAGAAGGCTGAATTCCCAGACTAGGAGCTTTGTCCCTTTGTCCCTGTATCCACTGAGACCCACCGCTCTAAAGCAGTGGTGTCCATATCCCTGTCTGTTAGCACGCCCTGGGAGTTTCATCTGGACTTGTGTGATGGCTGTCTTTGCTGCATTGATGTCTATTTTTTTTTCTCATTTATAAACATGGTCTCAACTAAACGAATTCACACAAATGCCTCTGATAGTCTCAGGTCTCTGTGTCCTCCATTTTTTATCACTTTGATGGCTGGAAATGGAGGCCACGATTGTTTCTTAGGGATGATCGCTACTGGTGGTCTCCTTGTCTCTCAGCTTCTGCTTGCTTCTCGAATTGCTACAGTATGGATGTTGCCCTTTGCTGTATCTATGACTTAACAGAGGTCACCAGCTATTGCCACACTCAACAGTATGACCTTATTTGCTTATTTATTATCTCTTCATCGAGACCAGGAGCACTTTTAGGATGGAGGTCATGCTTTGCTCATTTTTATTCATGGAGTTGTGGTGCTCAGGGTATGTTGACTAAATGAATATATTCCAGAATAGTCCTGTTGTCATAGCTTCTCCTCTTGAGTTATGGGGGTGGGGGGATAACGTTTTCTACACACTTGTCCTTGTACCGGGCCCAATCCTGAGAACATCCACAGACATTCACTTGTACATCATCAAGGCGTTCTGAAGTGTGTGTGTGGGTGAGGTCTAAGATACTAAGTAACTTACTCTGAATGACATAGCAAGAAAATAGAGGACAATGATCAAGGAGCTGGGCTAAAGGCATTTCTAGTCCTTGAGGCTAGTTTGGATATCTGTCAAACGTTCCAGGCATGACGGCCCTTTAAACAAATGAAAGACTCACTCACGAGGAGGGTACAATTTCCATGGACTTTGAAACTGTGCAGAAATCTACAAGGCTGATTCTTTTCTCCTTGACAGCTCTTGGATGTCATCATTAGAGAGATAATAGTAGTAACCATTTTTTTTTAAACTTGTTAATGGGAACCTGGCAGTGGTGGCACACACTTTTGATTCTAGCACTTGGGAGGCAGAGGCAGGTGCATCTCCGAGTTCAAGGCCAGCCTGCTCTACATTCTAGTTCTAAGACAGCCAAGGCTACACGGAGAAATACTGTCTCAAAAATAAATAAATTAATAGAAAGGAAGGAAGGAAGGAATTATTAATGAGGTATCTGATCTATTTTGTCAATGACTTGTATTAAATTTGTGAATCTCATAAATTCATTTGACCCTCAAAATAATCCTATAGGGGAGGTAATATCACTAGCCCAGTTTTATTGATGAGAACATTGAGGCATAGAAATATCAGGTTACTTGTTTGGGGGAATCACATGACTATTGAATAGTTCAATTCAGAGCAAAACCCAGGCAGGTGTCATTCCACTATCCAATACTGTAACCACTATGCTGCATCAAAACTTGTTTCTATTTTTTTCCTGAAAATCCCGGGATTTCTCCATTTGCCAGGTGGTAGGAATAGCTTACATTTTTGCCGAGGGCGCTCTAAGCTGAAGTTGCTGAGTTTTCATTGCTTGCCTGTCCGATGGCCATGTGGCACCTGACTAGCTTGTTTCTTCCCTGGAGGGGGGACACCCTGCATTTCCTATTCCTCCTACTATACAAACCCCCAAACAAAGTAAATTTCCAGAACCACCCATTGTCTTCATGTAGTGTCAGGACACTACAGTGCCAGCTTTTTGTGACTCCTATCATAGGCTGATAAATGTTTTCCCTCCTGGTCCTTTGTCCAGTGAACTAATGTGGCATTTTCCTAAGCTGATTTGGTTGGTGGTGGTGTTGGCATAAATGCAGGCAGCACCTCAAATGTATTCTTTCTTAGCTTCACCACATTAGAGTGAGCTAAGCCATAGCTTGTGTATGTCCTTTCTTAAGTCACCTACCCACTTCGTATCAACGGATATTAGGGAGCTTCTGGAACTTAGAATCCCAGAGAACTCTGAATTTAGTATCTGGGGGTCACCTAATATGTTATATGAACTTAAGCAATTGCAGCTCACTACTCTTAGTTCATTTTTTCCACCTGTAATCACACTCCTTAAGGTTCGTGGGATCAACTCCAGAGAACTGTGAGAGTTACTTCTTTTCTTCTTTTTGAGAATTACTTCTTGAAAGTCTTTAGAAATAATTATTTTGTGTGTGTGTGACCATATTAATCCTAAATATTTTAGTTATTGTTGATCATCAAAGATCCATTATCCAAGTCAGGAAAAAGTGTGTTAACATACATTTTAGCTGCTTTGATTTATTATATGTGTGTAGTTTGCATTTTGTATGTATGTGCATCGCTTGTATGTGATACCTAGAAAAGCCACAAGATGGCATCAGATCCTCTGGTACTACTATTACAGACAGTTGTGAGCCAACATTAGGTGCTAGGATTGGAACCTGGGTCCTCTACAAGAGCCCCAAATCTTCTTAGCCTCTAAGCCATCTCTCCAGCACCCAATAACAATTTTAATAACATATTTTATTTATTCTTTGAGAATTTTATACACACACAATAAATTTCAATAATATTTGCTCCCACTTCTCCTTTAACTCTTCCAATACCTACTCTCCCCATGTTTACCTCCCAATTTCATGTACTTTTAAAAAAAAATTAACCCACTGAGTCCAGTTCGTACTACCTATAACTCGTGGTTATAGGACATCATCAACATGCTAGGGACCACACTCTTGAGGAATGCTGATTCTTCTTCCGCTAGCAGCCTTGAGCTGTCAAGAGCTCTTCCACTAGGGACAGTGCTGGTGTGCCCCAGTCCCCAACAAATTATGGTACATTGACTGGCTTGTTTTTTGCATAAGTTATCATCATCACCATCACCACCACCATCATCAGTAGTAATAGTAGTAGTTGTTTGGGAGATAGGGCTTCTCTGTGTACCCCTGACTGTCCTTGAACTCACTCTGTAGACCAGGCTGGCCTTGAACTCACAGAGATCCATTGGCCTCTGCCCCCTGCATTTTGGGATAAAGGCATGTGCCCCTGCTGCCACTGGGCTGTTCTTGCATACCATACATTATTTAAAATGCCCTTTTACTCTCCTTCATACGCAATATATTTAAGTTACCGAACATAATCTTTTCCTGCAAGTTGCACAGTGATTTGTGGTTTTCCTAAGAGATTCTCCGCGGCTGTCCAGATTTATTTTTTAGGAAGTAGCCACCACAAAATAGGAAATACTTACTCTTTGAAATGCTTCTAGTAAACTTCAATATTTGTGTCACTACTTTGCTAGCTGTGTTACTGCCGCAGATATTAATGACATGCTGTCACCTATTATAAACTTCTAGAGACACAGCCTAGGCAGGGCCCATCATGAGAGGAGTCTGATGGCTTCCTGGCCATAAGGACTCAGACTGCTGGTTCACAGTCAGAAGTATTAGAGAATAAGAGGGGGGAAAAGGAACATTTTTTATTCCTGAGCCAGAGTTCATTCAGACAGCACCATGGTGATGCTGATCTCCCTTAAACTCCCCCAGCCACTACATTCTGATGCTTTGCTAGTCATCCAAACCCTCTAGCACTTTTCTGTCTTTCTAGATTCTTCCATGACAGGTCAGATCACTAACATCTGCCCGAGTCTCCCAGATTTAGTGAACATCTGGGCTCGCTGAAGGCATATTCTGAAATCAGATACCTTTTTAATTCTTCAAGTCTTCCACAATCCTCTGGCCCACAGTCTGAGCTGTAGATCAAATATTGCCGTGAAAGAAAGCTATAAGATATATTTGTGAAAGGCTCCAATGGGCCTTCCATAAGGAATAAAATAGTCTCTCAATGGTCAGGCCATGTAAGCTTACACAGCTGATTAAAATTATATTTTAGCTTAAGCAGTAAAAGTTAAGTGTTTTTTCAAAGACGCATTTTGGATTGAAATCGACCCGGACTTGATTTCTAGACCTTCTAATTATTGATGTTTGTATTTGTGTGTGTGTGTGTGTGTGTGTGTGTGTGTGTGTGTGTATGTGTGCACGTGCATGAGAAAGTTTCTTCCTCCCTCTGTTTCTTTATCATCAGTGGAGAGTCTAGATTCTGCCTTATAGAGTTATTACAAGACTTAGATGACATGATTTGCATTTATGATGGTGTATTGTACATAAGAAGCAGTTCCTAAGAGCTAGCACTTGTTTTTTATTCAATGCATACATATGTCTGTAGTAACTGTTTTGTATAATTCTGTCCACCCTGTTCAGAGTTCCAATCTCTTTCCACGATGTCAAGTGGTTTCAACTCATGACCTTTAATCCACCATTTATTTCTCAAGGCATTCCTTCAGCGACAGATCATTAAATTTTTTATTTCAATGACTAGATTTTTCATCTCTAGAAGTTCTAACTCATTCTTTTTTTAAGGTATATATCTTTTTCCAATGTCTTATTTTTTACAGTTCTTTTTACACTATTAAACAGTTTATTAGAGTTCCATAGTTCCTATGAAATTGCTTAATTATGTTTTTATTTATGCTAATAGTTCATTTTGCAATAGTTTTTTATGTGAGAATCATGCTCATGTTTGATTTAAAATATTTTCACATATAAGTGATAGTATTTGCTTCTTTTAGTCATGGCAGGTATATTAGAAACCTAATATCTATTTTATAAAATGTTTTGGTTTCCAACCTGTTGGAAGATAAGGGTATTATAAATTTTATAAATTAGAGCTGAAGTCCAACACAAGTACAAAGTATTGGCTATACATTTCAGGGCATGAATGTCTCACCTGCAATCCAATTAGGAGAGCTGAGCTTTATGCTGGTGAGGATGTGGAATGAGAGAAACACACACACACACACACACACACACATTGCTAGTGGGAGTGCAAAATCATCCATCCAGACACTATGGGAATCAGTGTGGTGGTTCCTTAGGGAAGATGGGAATCAATCTAGGTCAAGATGTAGCATACCACTCTTGGGCATATACCCAAAGGTCACTTCATCCTACCACAGAGACTCAACCATGTTCATTGCTGCTCTCTTCATGATAGCTAGAAGTTGGAAACAATCTAGATGCCCCTCAACGGAAGAATGGATAAAGAAAATGCGGTTTACACAATAGAGTATTACTCATCAGTTAAAAACTAATGGCATCAGGATATTTGCAAGCAAAAATGGATGGAACTAGAAAACAAACAAACCAACAAACATCCTGAGCGAGGTATCCCGGACCCAAGAAGACAAATATGGTATGTATTCACGTACATGTCAGTAGCAGTTGTTGAGTCACTGAGAACGAAGCAACATGTACAGAGCTGTAGGGATAGATAGAGTAAGGGGCTAGAAGAACAGAGAGATCTGCTTAGGAAAGGGAATTAAATAAATATGGATTGAAGTGGGGTGGCTGGAATGATGGTAACCAAGTGGGGATGGGAAAGGGTTTTGTGGGAGGAAATACAGAGAGAAACAGCTAAAATTAAGAGGGATTTGAGAGGTAGTATAGAAACCTATATGTACCTAGGTGAAAATGATCCTAATGAAATTACCAAACAATGGGGAGACAGAATCCTAGTTGGCCATCTCTTGCCACCCAATAAAGATTCCAGTACCAGGATTGGGTTACACCTAACCGAGTTTTTGGTTAAAGAGGCACCATGGGAATCCCCAAGTAAGTCAGGCTGTTGTCACAACTATAGGTTATTCTCCAGAAACTGATAGCAAGATCCAATTGCTGACGACATCAGCTATATTGGACAAGGAGATGCAGAGCTGGTACCTTCTTAAACCCTTCACCCCTACATTCCAAAATCTGTGGTGCAGGAAGATACTCTCCACATTATCCAAAGAGAAATGGAAACGCCAGGCCACCCACAAACCCTTCACTGTACTTCTTGCAAGATATGGTAGGGTAATTGTGGCAAGCTATACAACAAAGTTTGTGGGCATAACCAAATAATTGATTTGACTTAAGAACCATTCCTCAAGATGTAACCCATACCTGACATTGCTTGTGGGACCAAGAACCTGAGATGAGAGACTCCAGGGACCCGGAAGAAAACCAAGTAATATTAGTCTAAAAATGGAGACTGTTTCATGATAAATTGACTCCTAATGGTATTCTGCTGTACTCAGAGATCAGTGCCTCGCTCAGCTCTCAGCAGAGAAGCTTCCTCTTGAAGAGGATGGGGACAAAAACAGACCCACAGGGAGACACTACACAGAGAGTGGGAGACCTTGGAACACTCAGCCTTTAAATGGGATCTCTCCATCAAGTCCCTCTCCTCAGAGCTCAGGAAGTTCATTGGGAGAGGAGGTGGAAAGAGTTTAACAGCCTGAGGGGATGGAGCGCACCAAGAAAACGAGACACTGGAAATCAACATGATCAAAGTTCATACAAACACACAGAGACTGCAGCAGCATCACAGGGCCTGCACAGGTCGGCGCCAGGTCCTCTGCCTATGAATTTTGGCTTCCCGTGGAGCGTTTCTATGGGATTCCAGAACGTGTCAATGAGTAGGTCTCTCATTCTTCTGCCTTCTCTTGGGCTCTTTTCCTTCTGTTGGTTTGTCTTGTCCAGTCCCAAAGTGACAGATCTTGTTATGTCTTATCATATGTTATTTTTGTTATATTAGAAAAAAGAAGGAATGCACGAATAAATGAAAATCTAGCTACGAGAGTAAAGGTTAACAACTGAACTATCGCTTAGAGCTGCTGGGAGAGGGAAAATCGGTTTTCTCCAGTAAAATGACACTGTGTATACCAAGCACTCCAGAAGAGACCTCATGTACAGGCATAGCTGATCACTGTGTGATGAACTCCGCATTGCTTTGTGTGTGCTGCTCTTATTTGGCATGGTTTGGGGGCAATTTTTGTTGTTGTTGTTGTTTCTTTTTTTTTCTTTTTAAGCATGGTTCTGCTTTCTTGTTTTTGCTGTTTTATTGGGTTTTTGTTTGTTTCTTAAGAAAGAACTTAAAGTTGAGTGGGTGGGAAGAAGGAGCATCTGGAAGGACGTGGGGGAGGGGAAGAATGTGATTAAAATATATTTAAATTGAAGATTGTTTTACATAATAAATTAAAATAATAAAAAAATGAGAGATAGAAAACGAGAGAGAGAGAGAGAGAGAGAGAGAGAGAGAGAGAGAGCACCAAGCTTCCTTATTGTCTTCCCAAGAACAGGAGGATCATTATTTTTGGCTCATCTTTGTATTGTGCATGTTACTCTTCATGGATGTGGTTTTATATAAATTGTATGTAAGTTAGATGTCCCTCAGTGTGAGTCAGCCCGAGACTCATTTCCTATCAAAGCAGGCACATTAAAATCCACGCTTCGAGATTACACAGAGTCACCCCTGCCCTTTATCACCTCAGAGGACCTCCATTGACAGCAGACATTGTCACAGCTTTGCTTTTGAGCTTCATTTTGAACCCCTGACTTCTAGGGATTTCACTTGTGTGTGAGCTCAGCCGAACCTCTAAAGGGATATTTGCTTGGCATGATCTCACACTTAGGCATATTTGCGGAAGTTTTTTTTTTCAAGGTGTCTACTGTACATAATTCTGAGAGCTCAGATCTCAGAAGATTTTCTCCCATTGCTTGCTAAAGATAACTGGTCCTTTCTGCTCTCCTTAGTATGCAAGTCTCATGACACTCAAGGGAGCTGCCTGGTGCTAGGTCTGTTCTTTCACAACACAGAGGTCCCCTTCAACTCACTGTGATTTAACTGTTTCCTGTCTGTTAGGCATGAGTAATCCTTCAAGTGGCCTCTGTCATTTTAACTGAAATTACGAGGCTCTAAGCAATATCAAAAACGGTTTCCATTTCCCTCAATTTGTATGTTCCTGCAATTGGCAACATTTCCCTCAAGAGAAAAAGAGATGGATTTGATTAGATCGGTGAATATTCTTACTCATATGAGAATTACTTGGAAAATTTGGTTCTGACTGAAGAAAAAAAAAAAACGCCTGCATTCACTGGGTCATATGAATTGTGGAAGACAGCACCACTTTTAGTGCTTGGGGTAAAATGACATAGAATTCCTCTCCAGGAAATGATTGGTCATTTCCATTGCTTAAGCTTTCTTGGTTTAACAAAAAAGTGGAATTATTAGGTAGACTGGGAACTGAACCCAACACACACACATATTCCCCCTTCTCTCTACCAGATTTTTTTTTTTAATGAGCTTCAGATCTTCTCAATAAAAGTCATCAGTCCTGCGCAATCCAGACGGTTTCTCTGTTTGGCCTGGGAGATGTGTCTGTTTTGTTTCATATCACCTCATTCTGCAGTAAATTGTGGCTTCTGGAGCATGGGGCAGGGTAATTATTGTGCTGCTCTTTAAGGGGTTTAAGCTTCAAGATTGAAGGGGCAAAGTGTTTGCTGATTGGCAAGAGGACACGGGATTATTTTATGTTAGCTAAAGATATATTAGGCATGAAGGAAACAACGTTGGCTTTGGACTCACTCAGAAATGAACCTCAGTCCCCGTTGTATAAACCACGGACAGTGTGGCAATTGGCAAGCTAGTAAAACATCTCTGAGTCTCAAACCCATGAATTAGAACCACTTTGAAAGGCCTGCTTTGGGGCTAGCATGATTCTGTGGAGAAGATTTTCAATGTTCCAACGCAGGTTCATTTTCGGCTCTGACATTTTCTTTTGCTGAAAACGTGGACATTGGCGCCTACCTTGAAAAGCTGATTTGTGATTCAAGCTCCTGAGAGAAATGGTCTTCAGGAAACACTAGGCCAAGGATTGTTTCTGGTTAGCACAGAACTTGGACCGGTAAACATCACCAGTAATCCCTTTCCCTTGCTCCTTGTAAGGCTCAGGAATGTGACTCTGGCTTGGAGAGACCTGATCGGTCCAGACCAGACTAGACCAGTCCAGACCAGACCAGACTGGTCTCTACCAGACCAGACTGGTCCAGACCGGACTAGACCGGTCCGGATTGGACCAGACTGGTCTTGACCGGACCAAACTGGTCCAGGCCGGTCTTGACCAGATGAAATCAGTCCAGGCCGGTCTCTACAAGACTGGAGCAGACCAGGCAGGTTTCGACCAGTCCAGACCCATCTAGACTGGTCCCGACCAGACCTGACTGGTCCCGACCAGACCTGACTGGTCCAGACCAGACTAGACCAGTCCAGACCAACCAGATCGGTCTCAACCAGACCAGACTGGTCCAGACTGGTCCAGACCAGTCTCGACCAGTACAGACCAGTCTCAACCAGACCAATCCAGACCAGCCTCAACCAGACCAGACTGGACCTGACCGGTCCAGACCAGTCCAGACCGGACCAGACTGGCCTCGACCAGACCAGACCAGTCCAGACTGGTCTCAACCAGACCAGTCCCGACTAGTCCAGTCCCATCTCGCCCATACTGGACCAGTCCAGGTCGGTCTCAACCAGTCCAGACCAGACCTGTCTCGACCAGACCAGATCGGACCAGACCGGGCTGCACTGCACTCGCAATTGTCACTTGCACAGTGAAGGACATTTTAAGGATGATGCGGCTTCGGTGTCAGATAAGGCCAATTGCTCAGGTTCCCACATAGGTGACATGGCCCCTTCATTCTCTTTTCATTGGGTTTTCTAGACAGAGAAGTTATTGGAAGCAAGGGATGGCTGCAGGCCAGCACACCACTTCCTGGCTGCCACATGGACCTCCCAGGGAGCTTCCCATCTTACCACTCCTGGAGCTGTGACAACAGGACCCAGGCAAGAGGCTACTGGCTCAACCTGGCCATAGATTCCTGGGAGACCCCTGGAATTTTCTGGAGACAGACTGGGCTCTGTCAGCAGCCCACAGCCTGGAGAAGACTGAACAAGGCTAGATGACAGGCTGTAACTCTTGCGCCTACTCCCTGCCTGAGGCTTGTGGTTTTAAAGCTTTAATCGCTGAGATCAGAGCCATTCTGTCTTATTATAGTGCCAAAAAGGGCCACCCCAGCCTAGCGCAGTAGATGCAGCTCCTTCCAGAGGCCTTCTGCCAGGCCTGGATCAGCCATGGCTGCCTGGGTCCAGAGCTTCCTGCCGAGTCTCTGTGTTTCCCTTCCTATTAAATCCACCCTCGGCTCACAAGGCCTCTCTGCGTTCCCATCTCTCCAGCTCTGGCTTCTCTAAAGGCTTCAGTGTTTCCTCAAATTAAGGGACCCAGCTGCTTGAGGCTCTTTGTTCAGTGTCTCCAGGATGACCTTTCAGATAATTCGTCCCCTCTCGCAGAGGCTGAGCCTAGCTGGTATTTAGACTCGGAGCTTCCTTGGCTAATCGGAATTTATTATCCTCTTTGTTAGAGGACTCTGAGGTTCTTTTTCTCCATGGAGGGCTGTCTTCTGGGTGAGTGATACATGGGCTGGCTCGGGCTGGCTGTCTAGTCCTGGCAAGCCCAGTTTCCAGGTTGGGTCTTCTTGGGCCCCAGAGACTCTGTGCGTGTTTGTGCATGCATGCTTGCTTGGCCATGGAAAATTAAAGCTTTCAGGCTCCATTCAGCACCATTCTGGGTTATAGGAATGCGAAAGAACATGGAGTCAATGCTTTGATATCCCTCTGAGCAGTTAACCTTTCCAGCTGGCTTTCCAAGGGCCACTTAATGACCTTGGGAGAACAGATTAAAACTTGTTTAGTGATGTTTTATTGTGGGAGAATAACAGAAGATTTACCATTTTAGTTATTTTTAAATCAAGAGTACCATTCAATGACATTCAGTAATGCACACCTTACTATCCACATTAGAAAAGTTGCCACCATCCTAAACGGAAACCCTACATTTATTAAACAATAACTCCTCCACTTATCTCCTCTGTAGCAATATTTCATTAGTATTTTAATAAATACAGCTTGCCTGAAGATCAGAGAGTAAAACAGGCACACTGGTTAGTAATACAGACTAGGCAGTGGTGGCACACACCTTTAATCCTAGTAGCCACAATAGTTAGCCACAGATGCCAGGTGGTAGTGGTGCATGCCTTTAATCCCAGCACTAGAGAAAAATATAAGACAGGAGGAGACAGGTCTCAGCTCAGTCTCATTCTAAGGATTCATGGAGGCAGGGTCACCCTTTCGGTCTGAGATAGAGGTAAGAGCTAGCGGCTGACTGCTTTGCTTTTTGATCTTCAAGTTGAACCCCAATATCTGTCTCTGGGTTTTTACTATTCATGCTACACTCCTCCCATTCTTCTTTCTGTCTCTGTGAAGCTGATTGTTACAGGTCCTCCACATAAGTAGTTTCATATAGTATTTTTCCCCTTGTGTCTAACTTATTGCATTTAACATTGTGTCTTCAAGGTTCACCATTTTCCACACGGTCAGTATTTCCTTCGTTTACAAGGTGAAGTGGTAGTCTCGTTACATGGATACATTCCATTCTGCGTATCCAGTAATCTCTTCATTCATTTGGCTGGGTTCTGCTTCTTGACTATTTTGAGCATTCTACGTAGGAAAATTTGAATAGAAACACGTTTTAGATTCTCCTTTGAGCTCTGCAGGGCTATGCCCGGAAGTGTCATTACAAGATTATATGATAGCTCTGTTAGCGTGTTTGTTTTATAGATGCTGCACTTCCTGTAACAGGGTTGCCACTTTACACTCCCATCAGTGACAAATCAAAGTTCCAATTTCTCCGCATCTCCCCTGACTCCTGTGTTCTGTTGGGTTTTACTAAACGGTCATAACGGGTGTGAAATCAGGTGTTCTTTCCATCTGAGGATGATAAAAATAAGAGCTGCCTGGGACTAGAGAGTTGATTCTGTAGATAAGAGCAATGGTTGCTTTTAAAAGGACTTGAGTTTGATTCCCAGCACCCACAAGGTTGCTCACACTTGTCTGTAACTCTAGTTCCAGGGTATCTGACACCTCTTCTAATCTCTGTGAACTCCTCTCCTGCATGCACATGGCAAACAGATGTACACCCAGAAACATATATATATATATA
>LOEQ01003769.1:100774-127059 GCA_001685075.1 Bramus lutescens
CCCTGACACACAACAAGCTGAGAGCCTGGCCAGCCTGCAGCAGCCAGGACAATGTTGCCAGCATGGCAGTCAGGAGCTGCGAAGGCCCTGATCCAGAGATGGCCTCACTGGAGCAGGAGCCAGTCTTGTCCACCGGCTCCTCTGTGGGGTCAGACTCTCACCTGAGTGAGCCATATTGTGCCCTCGTCCTCAGCTCTTCCTGACTGATGCAGCTCTCAAGGGCAACAGTGCTGTGGTGACCAAGAAGGAAACCAGGATACAGTAAGTAGTCCTGGCAGGGACAGTCCCAGGGGCTAGGGGTTCTTGTTTATCTGAGAGAAAATGTACCTCCTTTGTGATCATTTGGATTTGTTAGCTGTGGTGATGGTACACATTCAACAGCCAGGTTGCAGAAGGAAGGAAGGGAGAAAAGAAGGGAGAGAGAAAAGGAAAAAGGAAGGGAAAGAAAAAAGGGAAAAAGTAAGGGAGGGAGGAAATCCTTTATTTGCTGATTTTGATAATTTTCTTGTCCTTTTTGAAATTATTTTTTAGTCTATACAAAGTCATGGGTTTCATTATATTTCCATACAAATGTGTCACTATAGTTTATGCCAATTTCCCCCACCCTACTTCCCTCTTCTACAAGGATTCACACACACACACACACACATGCACACACATGGACACATAATACACACACACATGCACATATACATGCACACACACATACACACATGCACACACATACACATGCGCACACACACACACACACACACACACACGAGAACACAAAGTTGGGAGGGAGAAGGACGAGGATGCCAGAGGGAGTGAGAGGAAGACAATGGTGGATGGATATGGTCAATAAATATTTTGTAACTGTATGAAACATTCAAGTAATTAAAAATATTATTTGAACACCATTCATCATACAATGTCAAGGCAGCAACACGAAGTCACTGAAGCAAAATTGAGAGGAGATGTAACCTCATCCACCATGGTGAACTATTTCCCCTACAGATGGACACAGAGATGAACAACCTCAAGAGCATGGAGAATAGAAAAAGAGGGTGGAAATGCCAGGAAAGGGGGACCTTGGAGAGTTGCATTCTGAGACCCCAGGGATTAGGACATCACAGAAATGTTTCCTTGAGTTGGATTCCAGTTCAGCCTGGAACAACTTCAGACCCACCAACCAGCCCTTGGTGTAATTTCAGTAACTATACGTATGTGATTTAATACCTAATAATTTAATTTTTAGTTTAGTTTAACAACTATTCCTGTTTTTTTTTAACAAATGGAGAGGATGTAGAGTATCTTTGTTTTATCTTCCCCACTGCAAGGCAGAATTTTCTAGCTAATCATCAAGAGCATGAAGCACCCATTTCTTGTTATTGTTACTGCTGCTGTTGTTTTTTTATTAAATAAATTCAGATAAAATTCATGTGAAACAAAACAAACCATTTAAAATGTGGTGCCTGACATATTCCCTGTGCGATGCAACCACCACCTCTATCTCGCCCTGAGTCGTTTCTGTCATGCCAAATTAAAGCGCATTATCAGTCTTCCAGAGCAAGACGATGACAAAAGACCAGAGACCAAACTGATGAAACAGAAGAAATTTCTTTTCTTGTGGTTTTGGAGGCTGAAGTCCAAGATCAATGCCAGCATGGTTGGTTTCTTCAGGGAGATACAAGAGGAAGATGTCTTCCAGGTTCCTGTGTGAAGCTGGGTGTCTTCTGCCTGTACCTTCATGCCCTTTGATCTCTTCAAGACTGTATTCACACTTCTTCCTGAACATCAATCATATTGGACTGTCGAGAGCAACTGCCAAAGTCAGCAGATTCTCTTGGGACCCGTGAGATGGCTTGGTGTCTGGCAAATAATTTCTAAAACTAGAGGCAAGAGAACTGATTAAGATAGCCGAGAAATAAGTGGAAGCAAGGTTTCGGGGCAAGAGTCTGCAGAGGGGCAGGCAGCTTAAGGCGGCATTTCATCAAAGTGATTGGAAAATGGGAGGCCCTCGTTGATGCTTAAACATTCTAGATTTGGGAAACATGGCAGCGTGGTGTAATGATGATAAAGCTCATCTGTTGTGCTGCGTGCCAGTTATACATCTAGCCCATGTGTGCTTTCATCAAAGCACATACACCTGTGCAAGGGATAAACAGCTTTACTGTGATTTTTCATGTCATTTGCTCTGTGTGTGTTGTATGTGTATACGTATACGTGTATACGTGCATGTGTTCATGAACGTGGGTATGTATGTCTGCATGTGTCAATGAACAAGTGTATGTATGGTGTTGTGTGGGTGTTTGGGCATATGTTCGTGTGTGTGTGTGTGTGTGTACCTGTATATGCATGTGGAGGGTAGAGGCTGACTTTAGATTTCATCCTCAATCAAGCCCTATCTTTTGTTTTCAAACTGAGTCTCTTGCTGAAGCCAGAACTCACCAACGCTGTGATGCTGGCTGGTCAGAGAGCTTGAGGCACCCTCCTGTTTCCAGTTTTCTAGCTCCGAGGTGACAAGTTTATGTTACAGGGCCCAGCTTTTCACAAGGGTGTTGAGGATCCCAGTCACTCATGCTTGTGCAGCAAGAACTTTAGCCAAAGTCATCTCCCACAGGAATCATTTTAGAAACTTAATATATCCTAGTACCACCATCCAGATCGCAAAATATGTTAAGGGACCCTGGAAATTTTCTCCTGCTCTGTCCTATCAAATCAAGTCATTATCAGTTCGGGCCTATTTTTGAGCTTTATCAAAAGAATCAATTAGTCCTCTGTGGTTTGCTTTGCTCTTACTTTTGTGGAAGTAGTCTATCCACATAGGTAGTTGTTGGAGGGACTGCCCTTCATCTTCCTGCTATTTGCGCACCACTGCTTGGTTCTATTATTGGGTATGGTATTTGTTCAAGGTTTGGCTGTTATAACAAAGTGGCTGTCAACATTCTTGGCTTGTCTTCTGAGCGCCTGCCTGCACCTCACTCTGGCATAAACACATCTGGTTTTTCTTGTGTTGAGAATGAGCCAAGAAAGGAACCCAGGCCATGAGTCCATATTTTGAGCCAGAAGATTTCTTGTCACAGAGTTCCCAGGGTGACTGTGTCACCCGGTCCTCTTACACACATTATGTTGTTCCACGTCCTCTTGGAGTCTTGATTCTGTCTTAATTTAACTTCACCACATTGGTCGGTGTTGCTTAGTGGCATTTAATCGCTCTTTTATTTACATTTCCCTTATAAGTCAGTTGATGAGTTTTTCACAATTGTCTACCCTCTGGGTGATGGGAAGTTCCTGATCATCTTTTGTTTGTCAACTTTATTAAACTTCCCTTGTTAAATAAAATTGTATGTATTTAAGACACACAACACAGTGTTTTGATGTATCTGCACATTGTGAAAAAACTATCACAATGAAGATACGTAATGTATTCATCACTTCAAATGGGGGTTTGTGTGTGTGTTGAGATCTTGCATATGGAAGAGTATTACTAACTATTGTCACCATGTTATATGCTAGGCCTGCAGGACTTCCTCATCCAGTATGACTGAATATTTCTACTCACTGGCAAACATTTTCCCAGCTCCTCCATCTTACTCTCTGATTTGGCATTGTGATGATTTACTATAATGTGCATGGATCATGCATCAGTTTTCTTCTTGTGTCTGGCTTATTTTACTTAGCATGCCTTCTAGGTTCATCTACCAAATGGTGAGATTACCTTCTTTTTGTGAGGAGACTAAATATTTGCCAACTATGTATATGCAACTATATGCATATACAAATCTTTTTATCCATGTATCCATCAGCAAGCATGTTAGTTGTTTCCATATCTTCACTATTGTGCCTATGAGAACATAGTTATCCGACAGAATGATTTCATTTCCTTATGCATACATGCAAGATTTCTGGGTCATAGGATAGTTCTGCTCTTAAGTTTTTGAGGAGCCTCCACACTATTTTATACAATGATCTTAGCAATTTATATTGCCCTTACTGCTTCACCAATACATACAATATCACACACACACACACACACACACACATGAATGAACACACATCACACACATTTTAAAATATGCTCATTCTAATAAGTGATATCTCATTGTATGCTTGAGTTATATTTCCCTGGTTGGTGAAAATAAGCACATCTATGTATATGTTTTGGTATTATTTATCTCCTATTAAGAAATATTTGTTTAGGTCTTTGACTCATCATTAATCAGCCTATTTATTTTTATTGGTTTTGTCGGTATTAAGTTGTTTGAATCCCATACATTTTGGATATTAGTGGTTTTAGATGTGCATTTACTAATATTGTGTCTCATTCTGTAGGCTGCCATCTTTCTTCTGCTGACTGCATTTGTGGCAGTTTTTAGTTCAACCTCATTTTTCTACGTGTGCTGTCCTTTTTTATGGTGTCTGTCCTAGCTTGCTTCTCTGTAGATGTGATGAAAAGCTCAGACAAAAACAGTGTAATGAGGAAAGGGTTTACTTGGTTTTCAATTTCAGGTCATAGATCATCACTGAGAGAAGTCAGAGTGAGAACTCAAGCAGGAAGCGACGTTGAAAACATGGAGGATTGCTGCTTACTGGCTTGTTCAGTGGCTCATGCTCAACTAACTTGCTTTCCTCCCTCCTTCCCTCCTACCTTTTTACTCTTTTCTTTTCTAGTCTTTGTTGTTGTTGTTGGTGGTGGTGGTGGGTTTTTTTTCTTGACAGTGCTTCTCTGTGTGGCCCTGGTTATCCTGGCACTATCCCTATAGACCAGGCTGGCCTTGAACTCACAGAGATATGTCTGCCTCTGCCTCCTGAGTGCTGGGATTAAAGGCGTGTGCCACCACCACCCAGCTCATCTTTCAAGAAATGGTGTTGCTCTCAGTAGACTAGGCCCTCCCCCATCACAAATCAAGAAGGCGTCATACAGGTCAATGTGATCTAGACACTTCCTCAACTAAATTCTCTGCTTTCCAGGTGACTCTTTCTTGGTTTTTTCAAATTGAGAATAAAATGAACTGGCTTAGTGCTATGTATTTTAAAAAATTGCTAAGATTTCAAAGAATCCCTCCTTTCTCTTTCTTTCTTGTAATTTTATAGTTTCAAGTTTTGCTTTTAACTCTTTGTTCCAGTTGAGATGATTGTTGGGTATGGTGTGAGATAAGAGTCTAAATTCCTTCTGCACCTGGATAGCTTTCCTATAACCATTTCTCAAAGAAACGTTTACCCAATATGTGTTCTTGATACTCTTATCAAAGATCAATTGACCCTATAAGTCATGTATCCTCTGTTCTAATTTTGAGTGTATTTTCTATTCCATTTGTTCATTGTGTTCTTGGAACTCTTGTCAAAGATCAATTGACCTTATAAGCCATGTGTCCTCTATTCTAATTCTGTCTGTTCTGTTGTGTTTATCTTTCTGTTTTGTTACCAGAGTGATGCTTTTTTATGATAGCTTTGTAATATATCTTTGAAATTAGAAAGCCTGTTGCCTCCAGCTGTGTCCTTCTTGCATTAAGATTGTTTTTTTAGCTTCTTAGTGTCTATTATGATTTTGATCTGAAAAATTGCCAAAGATTCATGTGTGGAAAGCTTGGCTAATAGATGGGAATCTTGAGAAGTGACTGCATCGTAAGAGCACCAAGTTCAGCAATGGGCTAATCAATTATTGCATTTATAGATAAATGAGATTGAGAGGTAGGCACTAGTTGGAAGAAGTGGGTCCCTGGATTCATGGCTTTGAAGGATATAGCTTGCTCCTGTTCTCTCTCCACCCCTCTTCTCTTTCTCCTTCTTTCCTATCCCCGTACTGGTTGTCATTAGGGGAGCAATTTCCTCGGCCACACACTTACGTTGCAATCCTATTTTGCCTCACCTTAGGTCAAAGTAGTAAAGCCAGTTGGCCAAAGATTCAAATCTCTGAACTATGAATTAAAGCAAATCATTCTTCCTTTGAATTGATTTCCTCCTGTATTTTTTTCATAGTGATAGAAAACTGATAAACATCAGTTCTTTTGTATTGGGTATAAATTTTAGGAATAGCTTTTCCTATTTTTGTAAAGAATGCCCATAGACGTTTGCTAAGGATTTCCTTGAATCTGTCAGTCATTTAGGATAGTAGGATAGTTTGACAATATTAATTTTTTTCAATTCATGGGCATGATATACCTTCCCATTTGTCTGTGTCATCTTTAATTTCCTTCCACAACCTTTTATAGTTTTCAATGTATGTCTATCGTCTTTTTGGTTAAACTTATTATTATTAATTTTATTTGCATTATTTAAATTTTGTTGCCATTTTGATTGGAATTGCTCTTGTTTCTTTTCTGTTCAGTTTTTTATATACAGAAACGGAATTGGTTTTATATGTTGATATTGTAGTCTATAAATTCCCTGAATTCATTTAGTACTTCTAAAAGACTTTAAAATGTATCTTTAGAGTTTTCTACATATGCTATCATATAATCTTCAATCACATAATTTTTTTTTAATTTAGAAGATTTTACTGATTTTTCTTTTTGAATTTTTCTGGTCAAGATGCCCAGAACTATGTTTGTGCCAGCCAGTTTTATCACCACTGTGACCAAATACCTAGTAGAAAAACACAAGTTTCAAGTTATCAATTAAAATTAATCACTGAAATCCACTTCTTGTTATTATGACACCCAAACACACCTCCTTAAACCATAACATTCTACTATTAACACTGGCCAGTTGTCCATCTCCCAGTATGAAGTGCATTTCATTTGTACTGAATCTATATAATCTTAATAGTCATTATGCTGTTCAAAAGCTCACATTCAAAATCTTTGAGATTTAAGCAACTCTTAGCAGCAAGCCCTTCTAAAAATCAGAACACAGTTTGTATATATTCAACATTCAATGGTCAAAGCAAACATTCTGGGAAAGGGGGGGAGTATCAAAGATGGGTTGGGTCAGAACAATGAAAAAAACAAAGAGGGCAAATACTGACTTCGGTGTCCATACCGCGGTCACCTGGTGCCAATGAGCTCTCAGGTCCTTTCACAACGCTACTTCTATGGCCTTATTGACTGTAGACTGTGTAGGTTACTTGGCTTCTATCTTGGGCTGGCTTTTTTTTTTCTTCAGCAGGTACTCTTTATCCTTGGTGCCTCCAACTTACTGTGGTCTACTCTGCAGCTTCAGCCATCTGCGTTCCCATGAGAATGACCCAGTAAGGTCTACTTACAGCATTCTAGGCTATCTCTAGCTTATATCTCCAATTTCCTCTGACTAATCCATTCTAGACTCTTTTGAGCTGTGTGTTCAGATAGTCACAATCATGGCCCCAGTGTTCTGGTATTGATTTTTGGTACTGGTTACATTTTGTGGGTAATAAAATAACTGGAGGGAATATTGGTTTTTCTCATTATTTTAGTTTCCATACATTGTGATAGAAAGAACAAGACAGAGCAATTTATACTGCAGCAGATAGGAATCAGAGTGGACCTGTGACAAGAATGGGATAAGACAAGACAGGTGTCATAAGGACAGGATCACCTAATGACATACTTTCTCCAAATAAGCCCTGCCTTCAGTAATTGGACAAACTATCAACAGTCTATTTAAATTTTGAATCATCAATGAAGTATGCCATTGTGAAGTCAGAACTCTCTTGATCTAATCTTTTCTTTCTTTTGGAAATGCCATAGCAGACACATCTGGAATTATGCTACATTAATCTCCCAGGTGCTTCTCAATCCAGTCCAGTCAAGTTGACAATCACAGTGTTGGCTAATTGTGTTGGTGATGGACGTCTTTACTTTGTAACAGTTACCAGTTGGAAGACTTCCAGTTTTTCTTGGTAAATTATATTACCAGTGGTCTTGTTTTATATAGTTTTTACTATGCTCAAGTAAATTTATTTAATACCTATATTATTGAAAGTATGTGGATTTTTTTCAAATGATTTTTTTCCCCATTGAGTGACTATGAGTTCTTTCTTTTGGTTAATGTCATATATCACAGAGATTTATGTGTGTTGAACCAATTCTTATACCCCAGGGACTAATCCTAATTGACCACATTGGATAACATGCTTAATACGCAGTTTGCTAGCCTTTCCTTGAGAATACTTTCTACATTTGTGTGTGTATGTGTGTTGCCTTTATTTGGCTTTTGCCTCAAAATGATGCTCTCCTTAGGTCCTAGTTAGATTCCACTGTCAACTTGTCACATCCCGGAGATATCTGAGGGATCCTCAGTTGGGGTATTAACTCCATCACACTGGCCTGTGGGTACTTCTGTAGGGCATTTCCATGAGTGCTAATTGATGTAGGAGGGCCAAGCCCACTTTGAGCAGCACCATTCCTGGGCAGGTGGACCGGGGCTGAATAAGAAAGATAGGTGAATGTGCACCAAATCAAGCCAGAAAGATCTCTGCTCAAGTGTCTGTCTGCCTTGAGTTCCTTCTCTGACTTCCCGCCACAATTCACAGTAATCTGTAAAATGCAATAAACCTTTCCCTACCACATTGCATTTGATCATTTCGATAAGCACAGTAACAGAAAACAAATAGCTCACCTCATAAATACACCTGGAATTGTCTCTTCTTTAGTTAATTAATTAATTAGTTTTTATGATGTAAGATTTGGTTATTCTTTTTTCACATGTGTTTAGATTTTGGTCACATTTCTTTTCCATCCCCATCCTCAACTCTTCCTCTTATTTTATTTTTTGTAAGTTTTAGTTTTTGTGTTTTTTTTTGGAAAAGGTTTCTCTGTTTAGTCCTGGCTGTACTAGAACTCTCTCTGTGTACCAGGCTAGTCTTGAACACACAGAGGCCTGTCTCCCTTTGCTTCCATGTGCTGGGATTAAATGTGTGCACCAACAACACCACCCAGTGTGGAAGATTTTTTATTTTGTTTTGCTTTGTTTTTCATCATTTTTTATATGAACCACAGTTTCCCTTCCCTCCTTTCCTCCCACTCCCTCCCCTCCCCTCTCCCTTCTCCCCATCCATTCCTCTGTTTCCACTTAGATGGAGTAAGGCAGTTTGGAGAGAACTATGCCCAAATTCCCAAATATTGTTTATAAATGTTTGTTTACATTTAAAGGGAAATATGCTATAGGGATAAAATGGATCGGTATGGATCTTGGTCTATTGATACAAATTTAAGGTCTGATTTCTTGAGTGAGTCATTGTAATAATTTCCACTTTCTTCTTTTCTATTTTGCATTTAACACAATAATTTTTCTCCAAATAGTTTCATACATATATGTCTTAATTTCTACTCTCATTGTTTTTATTACCATATTTCTTGAAAACAATTTTTCATACATCTTCACATTACTTAGGAAGGCATTACTTATAATTTATTTATTTATTTTTATTTTATGTGCATTGATGTTTTGCCATGAGTGTCAGGTCCCCTGGAACTGGAATTACAGAGAGTTGTGAGCTGCCACATGGGGGCTGGGAATTGAGCTCAAGTCTTCTGGCAGAGCAAAGAGTGCTCTTAAACACTAAGCTATCTTTCCAGCTCTAGAAAGACATTATTGAAAAGACAAGCATTGGAAGACTTTCTGATTACATTTTGCCACTTCTTTGTAGTATATTTCCATTCTAATAATGTAACCTTCCAAATTGTTTTAATTATTTGGTATTTATTAAGACTCTCTTTCTGATGCTCACTACCACCAGGACAGGAGCTCAACTATGTTCATAGCAGCGTTTTCATAGCCAGAACCTGGAAACAACCTAAATGTCCCTCAACCAAAGAATGAAAAAGAAAAATGTGATACATTTACACAATGGAGTACTGCACAGCAGAAAAAAATAACCACATCTTGAAATTTGCAGGCAAATGGATGGAGCTAGAAAACATAATACTGAGTGAGGTAACCCAAACCCAGAAAGACAATTATTATATGTACTCACTCATAAGTAGCTTTTAAATATAAAGCAAAGAAAACTAGCTTACAAATCACAGTCCCAGAGAACCTAGACAACAATGAGGACCCTAAGAGAGACATACATGGATCTAATTCACATGGGAAGTAGAAAAAGACAAGATCTCCTGAGTAAATTGGGAGCATGGGGACCATGGGAGAGGATAGAAGGGGAGGGGAGAGGAAAGGAGGGGAGAAGAGAAAAAATGTATAGCTCAATAAAATCAATTTTAAAAAAACGAAAAAGAAAAGACTTTCTTTCTGGCTCATTATTTGGTTAGTTTTCCCAAATATTCCATGGCCTTTGAAAGGAATGTGTACTCTGAGTTAGTGTTGCTATATTTTCTATATATAAGTTAAATTTGTTACATTATTATTCTGTTAGTAGTCTTATTGACATTTTCCCATTTGTTTAATTAGTCACAAAAAGCAATGTTAGAGCACTATAAAGTATAATCCTGAATTTCTGTTAAAAATTTTTGCTTCCAAGTTTTCTTTGTTACCATTAATAGAGCAAGCATTGTTAGGTTAATATTTACAAGGTTTGTGTTTGTGTCTTAGATCCTTACTTTTGACCTTTCTTTGTTGGGAACTGTTCTATTAATAAGCACCATACAGTCTATCCTTCTCTGCATTGAAATTTAATCTAATTCCACTTAATGCAGCTGCATATATAAACGTAATTTTGCCTACGATTTTTGAAAATGCACTTTTACTTTTAATGGCACATGGTACTTTTACATGCTTATAGGCTACGCTGTGACATTTCAGTATCTGTAATGATCATGTCAGATCAATTGGCACATCTGTCACCTCAGATATTTATCATTTCTCTGTGTTAGGAACACTCAAAATGCTAATAGCTCTTTTCAAACATGTAGTTAATTATTACCAGTTATAGTTATTCTGCCATGATATTGGACATTTTGTAACTATCGCAGATGAAATGATAGTGGATATTGTCATACATGGTTTTAGTGGCCCTATGGGCTCAATGCTACAAGCATAAACCTAGACATGAAGTTTATAAGTCTTAGGACAGGTGTAGCATAGTGCACATTAATTGCCACTTTTTCAAGCTTATGTGTCAGCTTGCTTTTCCACTTCCTGTGTGTGAATGTTTCAGTCACTCTGCATTTTCAAAGTCCAGTTTTCCTTCTTAAATTTTATCATTTTATGTCGTATGATGATATTTCCTGTATTTTTAAAGATCTATTTTATTATTAATTGTATGTGGGGGGTGGATCTTGCAGAGGTCAGGAATGGATATTGGATCTCCAGAAGACAGAGTTACAGGCAGTCATGAGCTACCTAACTTATGAGTAGTTATGTTCTACCATGCATTCCAGCAGTATGTGGCCTTCTCAAGGGCACCAAACAATGAGGTCAACCAATCATTACCTGGAACCTTTGAGCCTAAGTAAACATTTTCTCTATATAAGCTCATCATCTCTGGAATTTTGTTATTTTGACAGAATACGGTTACATAAAGTTTCATATTTCTTAAGAATGTTAAAAAGAAAAAGAAAAAAAGAAATGTTCAAGCATTTGCCTAATTTTATTTACTATGTTCTTATCACCTTAATTGGTAGAATAGTACAAATGTATTTATTTATTATGGAGTATTTTAATGAAAGCCAATTTGTTGAGTCTTCCCGTACCAATGAAGGGAATTTTTTTTTAGGCAGGTAGGTCTTGCTTTCATCTGTTTCTGACTGTTATACAAATGACTTTTATTTGTTTGTTTGTATAGAAATAATTAGAAATCTTATACTGACTCTTTTGAAATTAACAAATTCCTCTTCATTTAAATATTTTGAAGGTTTTTGGTGTCTATTTGTTTTTCCTCCTTTTTAATAGTTCTTTGAGAATTTCATAAATGTATTATAATTGTATTTACCCCTTTCCCAACTCCTCCCAGATCCACCTCGTCTTCTAAATCCAGTTTACTTTAAGCTCTAATTTTTTTGTCTATTTTTAATCCATCAAGTCCAAGTTGTTCTATGCATATACCGCCTGATGTGTGGCCTTCGACTGGAGTGTGGTTGCTCTACCAGGGGCCATCCCCATAAAGAAAACTGGCTCTTTCTCTCACAGCAGATATCAAGTATCAATAGCTCCTCAGCTAGTGGTGGGAATTTGCACTCATCTCTGCTTTTCAAGCTGGAATTTTGTCTGGCTTGTACTTGCATCAGTCTTGTGCATTTTGTCACAACAACAATGAGTTCACATGTGTATCTGCACTGTTGAATATAGAAAACATTATTTTGTCATTCACCATCTGTAATTCTTAAAATCTTTCTGCCCATACTTCTGAAATGATCCCTTGGGAAGACAGTGTGTGATACATATATCACAATTAGGATTGAGCATTCCACAGTCCGTTATTCTCACACCATGATCATTTGTAAGTATCTGTGTTCATGGCTATCTACTGATGTGGAATTCGCCTCTATATGCTGTGAATACCATTGGTTAATAAAGAAACCATCTTGGGCCTGTGTATGGAATAGAGGTAGGTAGGGATAACTAAACTGAATGCTGGGAGAAAGAAGGAGGAGTTAGAGACAAGCCATGTAGCCCTACTAGAGACAGATGCTGGGAACTTTACCAGGTAAGACTCAGCCATATGGCAATACACAGATTACTAGAAATGGGTTAAATTAAGATATAAGAGTTAACCAATAAGAAACTAGAGGTAATGGGCCAAGCAATGATTTAAATAATATGGTTTCTGTGTGATTATTTTGGGTCTGAGCTTCTGGGCAGCTGGGAAAGAAACAAGTGGCTTCTTACAACAAATCAATACACCAATGTGGGGCACTAAATCCATATAAAACCTCAGGGGGCTTGGAAAGAAATTCTAGACACTAAAAAACAAAGTTTAGCCACTTTTTTTTCAGATGGGCTGTGCTTGTTGGCGGCAGGTTGCAGCTCCTTTAAGAGAGGTTTTCCTGATTCAGAAGTAGCAAAAAAAAAGAAAGAAAGAAAAGAAAAGAAAAGAAAAGAAAAAGAGAAAAGAAGAAGCAGCAGCATGTTATGCCAGCTTTCCGGGCTGTGCTGCTAGTGCGACCTCTGGCTCTCTCAGGAGGCTGAACATTTAATTGGGATTTGTGAGCAATGTGCTGCAACTTGCTTAATGGCAACATAGACTGTCTGTGTGCCTAAAAATGGGGCAATGTACATGACTTTCAGAGGCAGCGAAACACCTCCACCATGCTGGACTGTGTGGGGCAAGCAGGCAGTGCCTTATTTGCTCTAGCAGTGCCACAGCTTAGGTTTTTAAGAAGCACTTAGCATTTTAATAAGTAGTTCTGATGAGAAAATAATTACAGAGGCACAATGAAGACAGATTCAGATTAAAAAAGACCTCTAAATGCACCACAGTGTTGGATAAATGTACTTAGGCTTGGGAGAGAAAAGAAAAAGAAAATAGACAGTTATAAAAAAGTAAATGGTTTTAAAAAAGTAAAGTCTTTAAAGAGACAGTGCACAGACAGTCATAATTTAAAGGAATAAAATAAATATTAAAAAGTAATAAAATAAAAACAAGCCATGTAAAGATGGAGAATTCACAGAGAGTCTGGTTTATGTATACTATTGTGTATTCTTTGAATTTTTGACTGTGAAGGAGCTAAGTAACCAATATATGTATCTTAAAGGTGTTTTGATTTCAGAATTTGGGTCTAAAGATATGTTATTTTGGAAAAGAGGTTCTTCTTTTGTTTCCACAGAGGATGAAAACCTGTGGAATACTTCCAAACTAATGTGGTTCGATGCACCAAGATCCTCTGAAAGGCTGCCATGAAAGCCCCCCAAAATACTTTGTCCAACAAAAAGCAGGAAGCAGATTAGAGAGAACTGTGGCCATATTTCCAAATATTGTTTATAAATGTTTGTTTATATTTAAAGGATAATATGCTATAGAGATTTGCATCAGTGTGGATTTTGGTTTATGGATACAAATTTAAGGTCAATTTTGTTATACTGTGTATATGTATATTTCTGCTCTTGATTAAGGTATTGTTTTTGTACAGCTCATCTAAAAATGTAATCTATAATTAAGAAATACAAGTTAATAGTTAATCATCTATAACAGTCAGGCTTGTAGTCATTTTAGTTAGGTTTTCTAGATATATAGATATATTTTAGTTATATTTTATTTTATATATTTTAGTTAAATGGGTATTCCTCAAATCCTTCAAAAACATTCAGAATATGGCATTTAAAATATTTAAGAACTCAGGACTTTTCATGACTGTGAGACACATTTGCTCCTGGAAGAACCAATCTAATTCAAGAAGAAGATGGGCATCAAAGAGACTACTTATGGAGTTTGCTAGCCATTTTGGCAAGAAACTGCTCTTGCTTAGGCTGCTTGATGGTATGCTATGTGAACTGGACATGCAGTACCAACAGAGAGATGATTGATGAACTTGCCTGAAGATGAGAAGGTCTATTTGGGTTCCTGCTTTGTGAAAGAGTCTGCCAAAATTTCTGCAGGACACAGAAGAAAGTGGCTGACAAACTGCCCGTATAGGCAAAACTGTCTTTGAAATTTCCTGCTTTGTGGAAAAATCTGCTGGATACTATTTGCCTGTGGGCTGAAGATTGGATGCCCCAATGGTACAAAAGAACTTTGTGTGACTGTCTAGGCAGCAAGATGTCTCTGTCATTTCTGGAGTTTTGGAAGTTGCTTACAGTGTACTTCCTGTTTACTTAGGTAATATTGTATCCTTCTGGAGTCTTTGATGGAGTTGAAGAATTTATAGTTATAGTTTTCCCTGGTTATTATACATGATAAAGTAGATATAAATATCATAACTGTAATTGCTGCTTGATACCTGTTTTGTTATATGTAATTTTACTATGTTAATGTTAAAACCTTTCTTTTTTATTTAAACAGGAAAGGGGAGGTGATGTAGGATTTCCCATCTGTATGCTGTGAATACCATTGGTTAATAAAGAAACTGTCATGGACCTGTGCATGGAATCGAGGTAGGCAGGGAAAACTAAACTGAATGCTGGGAGAAAGAAGGAGGAGTTAGAGAGAAGCCATGTAGCCCTACTAGAGACAGATGCTGGGAACTTTACCTGGTAAGCCTCAGCCACGTGGCAATACACAGATTACTAGAAATGGGTTAAATTAAGATATAAGAGTTAACCAATAAGAAGCTAGAGCTAATGGACCAAGCACTGATTTAAATAATAGTTTCTGTGTGACTAGTTTGGGTCTGAGCTGCCAGACAGCCAGGAAACAAAGAAGTGGGTTCTTATAAGAATCTACTGCACAAAGAAGCTTATTTGTTGAGGGCTGAGAGATAAATTAATCTAAAGACTAACAATAAGTCATTTAGGATCCAGGTTAATACTAAGCCCAGAGGATTTATGATCTACATGGAAACAATCTAGATGCCTTTCAACTGAAGAATGGATAAAGAAAATGTGGTACATTTACACAGTGCAGTACTATTCAGCAGTAAAAAAAATGACATCTTGAAATTTGCATTTATATGGATAAAACTAAGAGAAACTATTCTGACTGAGGTAATCTAAACCCAGAAAGATGAACAGGGAATGTACCCACTCATAGGTGAATATTAGCTGTAAAGCAAAGGATAAGAAGTCTATAGTCAATGGTCTCAGAGAAGTTAAGTAACAAGAAAAACCCTAGGAGAAACATACATAGGTCCCCTGGGGAAGGGGAAATAGAGATCTCCTGAGAAAATTGATAGAATGGGGTTGGGGAGAGAAGGGAAGGCAGAAGGGGAGGAGGAGAAGAAGGTGAAGAGAAAGAAGAGGAGAACCAGAGGGAATGGGAAGTTCTAGATGGGGAAAGGACAGAGATGGAGAACAAGAAAAGAAATATCTTGATTGAGGGAGTCATTATGGAGCTAGCAAGAAACCTGACATTAGAGAAATTCCCAGGAATTCACAAGAATGACCCCAGCGAAGACCCTAAGGAGTAGTGGAGAGGGTGCCTGAACTGGCCTTGCCCTGTAGTCAGATTGACTATCTTAAATGTCACCATAGAATCTACATCCAGCTACTGATGGAAGCAGATGCAGAGAACCACATGGGAACAATGGACTGAGCATTCAAAGTCCAGTTAACAAGAGGGAGGAGTGAGAATATGAGCAAAGAGCCTTGCAGTTTTAGTTCTAGTAATGGTGTCAGGTGTTGACTTCATTTTATGAAATAGGCCTTAAATTAAATCAGAAAGTAAGGTTACTCCTATGACAGTCATGCCATTATTACACCTACAGGAATGTTATACTAAACAAATCATTGTTGTAACTTTCAAAATTCACAGCTGAGTAAGGTTGATGGTTACTTTTCTCATTCAGTGTCACACATGGCATCTTCTATCCATGAAAGCTAGTCATTAGGGATAAAGCTTTCAGGTCAGGGCCAGTTTGAGTTCTTCATGTATGGTGACTTAAGTATGTAGTGTCTTCAGCAGTCAAATTTTACTGTCAAGCCTGGAGGGTAACCAAGAACAACGGCAATAGCTTATAACGTTTAGCAATTGAGACCCCTCACTGTTCAACAACTCCAAAAGAAGTAACCAATTCCTGGTTCTGAGATTTTTTATTTGTTAGTCTGCGGTATCTAGAACAATAACTCTACAACAGAGATCCAGCTATACCACTCCTGGACTCTCTATTATACTGTAGAGATATAAACTCATCAATATTCATTGCTGCCCTAGTCATAAAATTCAAGAAACAGAAACAATCTAGATGTCTATCAACTGATGAGTGGATAATGAAAAAATGATATATTTCTACTTGGAGTGTTACTCAACTGCTAAAAATAGAATTATAAAATTCATGGATAAATGGATGGAGTTGGAAGCAACCATTATGAGTGAGGTTACCCAAATACAGAGAGACAAATAGCACATGCTTTCTCTCATTTGGGGATGTTAGCTTTGAATCTTCAGATATGTGTGTCTTAGCTAGGGTTTCTATGGCTGTAAAGAGACACCATGACCACCACAACTCTTATAAAGGGAAGTCATTTAATTGGAGTGGCAGCTTACAGTTTCAGAGGTTTAGCTCATTATCATCATGGTGGGGAGCAATGCAGCATGCAGGAAGACATGATGCTGGAGAAGGGGCTGCTACATCTTGACTCACAGGCAACAGGAAGTAGACCTAGACACTGGGCAGTATCTTGAACATATATGAGACCTCAAAGCCCACCTCCACAGTGACATACTTTCTCCAATGAGATCACCTACTCCAACAAGGCCATATCTCTTAATAGCACCACTCCATTTGTGGGACATGTTCTTTCAAACCACCACAATGTGTATTTCATTTGGAATACTTATAGATATCAGGAAATTAATGAAAAGCCATGGTAAGTGGGGGTGAGATTCTAAAAAAAGATAGAACATTGTGGTATAATGGGATTAAGGAAATAATCAAGCAAGAATGGTGAAATGTGGTAGTGGGATGGAGGGAGCAGTAGAAAAAAAAGCAATATGAGCAGGAATAACTAACATTGAACACTATTCAAACAAGTCAGATGGAAAACCAGTACTGTAGAAGCTTCCAAAATACATACATGTATGTGTCTAAAATATTTAAATGAGTTCGTTTCTTTTTCCACATATATGTAGTGTGTACGTGTATTTGTGTATGTGTACATGTGTGGGTGAGAATGCAGGAGTGTCATACTTCACAGTAGAGGTCAGATGGCAACTTCAGGTGTTCGTTCTTGACTCCTAGTTTATTTGATGCAGGGTCTCTTACTGTTCAGCATTGTGCACATGAGGCTATCTGGACTATTAGTTTCCAGAGACTCTCCAGTTTCTATTTCCTATACCATTTTAAGAATATTGAGATTATTGATAGTCTCTACTTCATTCAGTGTTAGGTGGGCTCTGGCAATACAATGTCCAGTTGGCACACATTCATGATGTCTTAGCTTTTTTTGCTGTTGCTGTGATTAAACACTCTGATGAAAGCAACATGGGGGAGAACGAGTTTATTTTAGCTCACAGTTTGGTACATAGTCCATCACAGCAGGCAAGTCAAGGCAGCAGGAGGTTGAAGTTGCTAGATACACTACGTCCACAGTCAGAAAAAAAAAGAGCAAATTATCCTACCTCTCAGCTTGCTCTCTTCACTCTTACATAGTCCAGGATCCTCGGCTTAGGGAATGGTGCTACCCACAATAGGCAGTCTCATCTCAACTAAGGCAGCCATGATGATCCCCTACAGGCAAGGTCAGAGACCCATCGCCAAGGTGATCCCAGAGTTTTGTCAAGTAGTTTATTAGCACCAAACACCACACATGGCAAGCACTTTATTCATGGAACTATTTCCACAACACTCATTCTATTTTATTTTCAATTGATTTTAATTTGAGAGGCTTCAGTGTAGATTTCTTTTTCTCTCATTCAGAATTTTATCAATGTTTCTCAAATGGCTGATTTAATTTATTTAAGCCATTCTGAAAAGATATATTTGCATTATCTTTTCAAATTTTGCTTCTGTCTAATTCTTTCTTGCCTTTCCCCTTCCCTGAGAACTAACTAAAATATATTACATATTTTCATTATGCCTTGGATATTTCCTAGGCTGAATTATATTTTTTCTAGTCTTTTGCTTTTCTAAGACAGGGTCATACTTATATGACCCAGCTGGCATTAAACAAATCCTCTGGACTCAGCTTTCTAAATTTTGGGACTATAAGCATCCACTGCCACATCAAGTTCTTGACATTCTTTCTGAGTATTTTCTAGTCACCCATTTTCTAACTTAGTAACCCTCTTTTTCTGTCAGACTTTTAAACAATTTTCAGTTTTGATTACTACACTATTTTCATCACCAGACTTACTATAGGATTTTTTTTTAAATGTAGCGTCTATATATCTGGTGAAATCTTCTACTTTGAAATACATTTTCTTGAGTAAGTTATTATGGTTCTGTACCTGGAAAGTCTTGTGATTTGATGAGCCATGGAAGCATTTACTTGTTAACTAGTTTCTTCTCTGTTTTGTGGTCTATCTGACATTTAAATAAACTGAATTCTGGATGGGCAAGATGGCTCAGAGGGTAAAGTGCTTGCTATCACACACGTGTGAGAATCTGAGTTCTAATCCCCAGCATATATGTAAAGTTGAGTGAAATATCACACCTTGGTAATGCCAGTGTTCCCATAGTAAAGTGGAAAGTGGAGACAAGTGAATCCCCTAAAATGGACCATCCCTCCTGGTAAATGAGACAGTGAACAATAAAGAGAACAGGTCTTAAACATGATGGAAGGCAGGATGACAGTCAAGGATATTCTCTAAGTTCCACATATGCCTCTTGGAAACTCCCATGCCCACACTTATCCAAATGCACACACACACACACACACACACACACNTTAAACATGATGGAAGGCAGGATGACAGTCAAGGATATTCTCTAAGTTCCACATATGCCTCTTGGAAACTCCCATGCCCACACTTATCCAAATGCACACACACACACACACACACACACACTGTCACTTTCTAACACACACACGCACACAGAGGGACTCTTGAAAAACTGAATTTTGGTTATTTTACAAAAAAAAAATAGAGGCTCTTAATGACTTTATATTAAGCAGAAAATTTTTCCCATTGGGGCAACTCTTACTGAGCATGATACTTTAAGTCCATCAGAAAGGGTGCTTTATGAAACTGGGCTACAAGTTCACAAATTCCATTCTTTCTCTTGTTTGTCCCATCCCAAGATGTAGTTTTCCAGGGTTATCATGTAAAGTCTAAAATATCTTGGAATGTCTGTCCTAAATTCATTTTTTCTCTTACTATTTTTAAAAATTTTGATTTTTTAGAAGAGATTTTCTACTTAGCTTCTCCCAGGCTTAGTTTAAGGAATTAGCAGCAGATATTTTGATGCAAAAATTGGCCTCATTCTTCAGTAGAGCCTCCTTTGATTAAATTGGAACATCCAAACTACATTTTTATATTTATCTTTCAGCCAAGATTCCATGCTTGAGTTGTTGCCTATTTACTTTTAGAAAAATAATTTATTCTTACTATTACTCTTATTTTGATTTTTCTTTTTTCAGCTCTATTAAACAGATTATTTTTTCATATGATACCATCTGAATATGGTTTCTCCTCTATACTCCGCTCAGATCCTCTCTCCCTCCTCTTCCACCTGGCTCTATTCCCTTTCTATGTCTCATTAGAAAAGAGAAGGCTTCTAAGAATTAACAACAAAAGATAACAAAGTAAAATGTAATATGATAAAACAAAACCCATCATATCAAAAGTTGGATTAACCAACAGAGAAATAAAAGATCCCCAAGAGAAGGCACAAGAATCATCGAACCACGCGTTTACGTATTCAGGAGTCCCATAGAAGCACTAAACTGAAAGCTATAGTAGACATGCAGGGGAAGTGGTACAGAGCCATGTAGGCCCATGTTTGCTGCTTTGATCTTTGTGAGTTCACATGAGCTTTGCTCAGTTGATTCAGAGGGTCTTGTTCTTATGGTCTCCTCTGCCCCCTTTGTCTCTCCAACTCCTCTGCTGTCTCCTCCATCTCTTCCATGGGGTTTCCTGAGCTGTGAGGGGAGGGATTTGATGAAGACATCTCATTAAGTGTTGTGAGTTTCAAGGTCTCTCTCTATGTAATGTCTGGCTGTGTCCCTGTATTTGTTTCTGTGTGCTTCAGGAAGAGTCCTCTCTAAGGATGGCTGAATAAATCACCAATCTGTAAGCATTTTATTTTAGTGGGTTTTTCTTTGTCAGTAGTGTTTGGTGTTCTCCTAGGCCTCTGGGTTACCTAGTCTCTGGTTCTTGGTCAAGCAAGCACTGTTAGGTATGGGATCCATCTCATGAAATGAGTTTTAAGTCAAATTAATACTGCCTACTCCCACAAGGTTTGTGCCACCACTGGTTTAGCCTATTTTGAAAGCAGACTAGATTGTAGATCAAAAGTTTTGTAGTTGGGTTGCTGTTTATGTTTCTCTTTGGTAGCCTGTTGAATACATTCCCATACCAGAGACAATAGAATGGAAGGGTAGAGGTTCTATGTAGGCACCAGCTTGATCATTCCATGTGCAATGAGTTGTGTGGGTGTTATCTTCAGCAACAAGGCCTTGCTGACAGTTTGTAGACAGAAACTTAGTGTCTTCACAATAGCCTGGGCTGTTTAGAGATTTTCAGGGGACCCTTTCAGTCAACAATCCAATTGGATGAAACCCAGTCCCTGTAGGAGAAGCTTCATGTGGTGACAAGAGATGGTCAGTTGGGGCTCCATCTACCTCATTAATTGGAGACTTCATTAGTATTGCCTCCACATATTATAGGAAGTTTCCATTGCACTAGGATTCCATACCACCCTTCAAATGTCCTTGGGTTCTAACTGTCTCTTCCCTTATTCCTTCATTCTCTCCCTCAATCTCCCCTCTCCTCCTCCTCCTTACCTGATCCTCTCATTCTCATCGGCTTCCAGTCCACCCCTAAAATCTATTCTATTTCTGCCTTCCCACAAGATGTAATTGTGCTTCCCCCTCTGTTCCTAACCTTTCTGGATCTATGGATTGTAGCTTGGTTATCATTTACTTAACAGCTAACAGGCTAATACCATTTCTCACCAACAGATAGATTATCTAGGCAAAAGTTAACAGAGAAATGCTAGCGCCAACAGACATTATAAACCAAATGAACCTAACAAATATTTACAGAACATTTCACCCAAATACAAAAGATTATAGTTTCTTCTCTGTACCTCATGGAACTTTCCCCTAAATTGACTACTTATTCATACACAAACCAAGTCTTTGCAGATACAAGAGAAGAGAAATAACCTCCTGCACCTTATCAGACTACCACAGATTGAAACTGGTTATCAACAACAAAAGAAAAAAGCAGCAACTGAAAACCATGGAAGCTGAACAACTGTCTACTGAATGAAACACAGTCAAGATAGAACTTAAGAAAGAAATTGAAGACTCTAGAATTTGAATAAAAATGAATACACATCATATTCAAGCTTATGGGACACAATGAAAGTGGTTCAAATAGGAAAGTTCATAGCACTAAGTGCCTGCATGAAAAAAAAAAAAGAATGGAGAGATCTCATACTAGCAACTTAACAGCACACCTAAAAGCTCTAGAACAAAAAGAAGAAATTACGTCTAAAAGGAGTAGATGATAAGAAATAATGAATGTCAGGAATACAACAATAAAATAGAAACAAATACAAAAGTTCAAAGAGTCAATAAAACAAAGAATTGGTTCTTTGAGAAAAAACAGTAAGATCAACAAGCTCTTATCCAAATTATCTAAAAGTCAGATCCTATCCAAATGAACACAATTAGAACTGTAAAGAGGGACATAAGTGGTACTGAGGAAACCCAGAGAATCATAGGACTTCCTTTTTAAACCTGTATTCCAGCCAATTAGAAAATCTGAAAGACGTGGATAATTTTCTCAATCAATACTATTTTAGTTTTTCTTATGCCAGGCACTGAGAGTTGTCTCCAGGTGAAAGGAGACCAGAATGCTGGCCTGCCCTTGATGGTGTTTTATCCATGCATGGCCTTGGCCTTTCCAATCCCAACTACACAATATAGCGGACGCTCTGAAGCCTTCAGACAGGCTCTAAACAGTCTAAGGCACATCTGATTACTCTTGTTGAGAAATCTGCTCTCTGAAAAATTGCTTCCCAATACACAAAAGCAGAAGCCCTAAAACCTAAAACTGACTTCCATTTATTTTATTTGGGGTGTCTAGTGTACATCTGTTGTGAAAATTTAAAACGTGTGTGTGTGTGTGTGTGTTTTGCATTGATGTCAGAATCCTGTTTCTCTTATATAGTTAGAAAGTCTCACTATTTGTTTTCAAATTCCTGTGGGTTTTTTTTTTTTGCAGTTACTTTCTCCTTTTCTCTTTCTTTTCTTTTCTTTTTTTCTTTTCTTTTTAGCTGTGAGACTTGTGTCTTATTTATTAGATAGTTTGGATTAGATAGTTGAGTTTTGTCATTTCTGGGGAAGTCACTCTATTGATAGACTGTTTAAATAACATATTTAGTTAATAATCACAATTTTATTAGTAAGGAACTTTCATTTGCTGCATAAGTTTCTTTCATATTTTAATCATGGCATCTTCCTTTTCTTGATTTTGATTTGTACTTTTTAATTATTCTTTATAATAATTTTATTTTTTATTGTTCCTAAAAAGTCAATTTTCAGATGTTCATATAGTTTCTCATTTAATTAAATTTGTTCCTATCTTTAGTCCCCTTTTTTACTTCCTTATGATTATGAACTTTCCTTTTTCTACTTTATTGAGCTAAATAGTCAATGAATTTCTATTGTTTCGTATGTGGTGACAAAAATCAAGACAGTCTTAAGCTTTTTTAGTGATTATTAGCCAGATCCTGTTAACTTTTATATGCAATGCTTTTATTTTTGGTTGTTTAAAAATCAAGTGTTTTTTTTAATCCTTAAAAGTTTTTCTCTTAACATTAAACATTTTTTTTTAGAAGAGTCTTCTTACCTTGCCGTGTAATTGGTATTTTTAATGGTATTTCCTTCTTTGATTCTTAGTTTTATGGCACTCAAGATAGAATTGACTTGGAAATTCCTAAAATTTAATAAATTCTTCATGAGAGAACAAATAAACTTTATTAAATGTTTCATAAGCCTGTAATATGAGTTACAGTTTTTTTTAGAATTTGGGTGTCAGCATGCAGCTATAAGGAAAACTTTAATCTTGTAAATTACGTATTTCTTCTTCTATTGCTAAACATATCAATTTGTAAATATTTGTGCTTCATATATTCAAATATTTTAATACTAACCAGACTCATAGTTTTTATTTATTTACCTTTACATAATTAATTTATGTTTTTTATCTTTTTAGTTTTGGTTTGTGACTTCCACATTCTATGTTTAGTGATGTTGTTCTTGTTTTCTGGCATTGGATTTCTGGTTTTCTAATTTTGATTTGCAAAAACACATTTTTCTTTATGGATCTAGCTTTCTTGCCATGTCAAAGAGTTTTATCAGTTGAAAAACAATGTATCCACATCTAATTTCTCTATTTTTGACTTTCATTGTTTTGATTTATATTTTATATTTTTTGATAATTTATGTTCCTATACATATTTATAGAACATTTTAAATCTATTTTCTCCCATAATTCAGAATTTTTACAATCCATTCCTAAGTGGTTAAGGGTTTTCAGAGATAAACAGAACTAATATGTCATGTGTGTATATGTGTGTGTGTGTGTATACAACTTAGTACCCATTAGTGTTCAACCAATTACTAAAAGTGTCCCATAACAGCCAATGATTTATGTCATTATCTTTTCATTTCTTGTCTTTGATGTCATTTGAGAAAAGGAGTTTATTGCATTAATAACTAATAACTATTCCCTAGTGACATAGCTCTTGGTTACTTTTTAGGATCTTTTTTTCAAGTTGCACTGTTTGTCTTATCTGACTATTTGCTTGGAATCACTTAGAATATGGACCTTATTCACCCTGCAGATTCTGCTCTAAGCTCTCTCCCTATCTATTCTATTCACCAGTTTCACAGGTAATAACAAAAAGCCAACTCCGCATCTTGCCAACTTACTTTCTTCAATGAAGTCTTGTTTTTATTCTTTGAATATTTATCTGTATACTTCTTGCTGCCCATTTATATATTTGAACCATGTTCTCAGACAGATAGCCTTTGCCTTGAATGCAGTGTATAGTCGAAGAAGACTTTGAACTCCAAACCCTATCAGGCTTCCTAGACTGCAGTCATGTGCTGCCATGCCCTGCCATCTGTCCAATTTTAAGTTATCTTCCATAGGCATCCCTTCAACAGCAGATGGTGGAGTCTTCTAGGTCAGGAATGTTTCTAGTTAACCTTGTGTCCCAAATAACAGCAACAAGAGTCCTATTTTTAATTTTTCTCATTCTGTGTTCTTAGAGAATTTTGCATAATGTTTTTCGTTCAGATCATGTCTTAGTTACAGTCTCTATTGTTGTGAAGAAACACCACGACCATGGCAACTCTTAGAAAGAAAAACATATACTGGAGTGGCTTGCAGTTTCAGAGGTCTAGCCCGTTATCACCATGGTAGAACATGGCAGCATGGAGGCAGACATGGTACTAGAGATGAGAGTCCTACATCCTGATTGGCAGGCAACAGGAAGTGAACTGAAACACTGGGTGTGGCTTGAGCATATAACCTCCACAGTGATATACTTCCTCCAACACGGCCACACCTACTCTAATAAAGCCACACCTCCCAACAGTGCCATTCCCTATGAACTTATGGGGGTCAATTATGTTCAAACTACCACAGACAATGTTCACCCAAGTCTCCAATATTTTTCTTATGCATTTTTCTCACATGTACTTTTCTGTATCTAAACATTCATATATTATAGTATTGTACAGTGCAAAATTTTAATAACAAAATATGCTGATGTATTGTACTATACCTCCCATTTTAAGGCAAATAATACGAGCCCATTCCAAGTTGACCTTGCTTAGGTTCATTTATTTAATTTGTTGTGCCACGATTCCTCCAGATTAATATGCTATAAGTATATATCTTTCCTTTAAAATATTTACTTGTTCATTATTTTTGTGGGGTTTTTTTTGTGTGTGCACACACACATGCACATGCTTTTGTGAATTTATTTGCACTATGGGCATAAAGTACTTATGGAGGCCAAAATGTGTTTGAGTTTCAAGCAGTTGTGAGCTGATGTATAGGTGCTGAGAATTGGAAGTATGTTCTCTGCATTTTTAACCACTGAACCCTCTCTGTAGGCCCTGGCAAATGTCTATCTCCTTAGCTATACTTATAATGACAATAGCTTCTCATTGCTGAGGTATTTGTATTCTGTAAATTCACTAGGAAATCTGAATCAGCAAATGAAGGATTAGTTAGTTTCTTAAAATCCATTTGGCAGCTTCATCAGTCAGTAAAATCTTGTTTTACATGCGTCTCTGTTTAAATACCTCTTTTAACATACCCATATATTTATAAGAGGTACATATCTTGTTTATTTCATGACAATGAACCATACACATGCTTCTTTATATTTGAACTTGAGGCCAATAGCTCTGCCTCTGAAGGGCGAGTTCCTTTATAAAGCTTGTCACAGCCTGCTGCACTTAGCAACAATAAACAGCACTTTAACCCTGTGTTTGATGCCATCCTAAACAGAAATCACACAGAAAAGAGCACAGGAAAGGTGAAAGGCAGCTCAAAACGTACTGTGGAAAGGACAGTGAGGGGTAGACCAAGAAGTCAGAAAGGCAACATGGTGTGTGACCTCAGTCAGCAAGAGGCAGGCCATCAATCAAAGACTGACCATGCACCAGCAGACAACGGTGGGAGTGCCACTAAGAACTGGTTTTCA
>LOEQ01003770.1:2576-24372 GCA_001685075.1 Bramus lutescens
GAAGGAAGGAAGGAAGGAAGGAAGGAAGGAAGGAAAAGGAAAAAGAAAACCATCTCAGGCAAAGGCAGTACTTACACTCTATGTTTGATACTGAAGTATAAGGACATCAAGGTTTGGGCACCTTTCTGGGCAAGTTATTTCAGAGACAAGTTTAACAGTTCTTTTTTTAAAATATGAAAGCCATTCATTAGCTAAGTGCCAATTAGGCAATTGCCCTGTTTCAAGTCAGTAAGTGCCCAATTGTATATGCAATTAGCTAATTGCTATTGTAATTAGCTACACCCAGAGTTTCTTTTCTAAATCCTATTCTACAAAGAAAGACTCCATATCTGGGGATCATTTAGACAATATTCTACACTACCACTCTTATGTTATATGGACCTGGCTGATCGCTGAGCAGATCTTGTCAAGTTCTTCAATTATTTGCTATCTGAACAGTAGATACAGAAATCTCCGATGGTCCTTTCAAATCTGAGAGTCGAAGTTAATTTGGGACAAATTCTGTCTTATTCACATGGCCATTTTTTTTCAATCAAAATTTGCCAAGCAGCTCTGCAGAGAGACTTCCATCTTGAACATAAAACACTGAGTCACGGTAGTTAGCAGCAACACAGATTCTGGTTTGGGGCTGTGTCCTCAAATCCTCCCGGCTGCCTGTGATTTCATGCCCAACTTAGGCATGCATTTCAGAAGCCCAATGACACTTCATGGTCACCAGGAATATTTCTTAACCAACATCCCCCAGGTCAAGCCCTGGACCTGCACTGGGCCTCAACTCCCCCTCAGTTAGCACACAGGGTAAAGGTACAGGAAAGATGTCTGAGTGTCAGTTTGATTGACATCAGGAGAGTAACACAGGGCATTGAGAAGCCTTTGCTCTGAAGAATAAAATCCAGTTCTGCTTAATTTCATCTTGGGTAGTAAGAGATCTCATAAGAGAAAAGCAGACGTGAAAGCGGCCGGCTGCAAAGAGCCAGCCTGGTTCCTCCTGCTGCCCAGCTCTGCAGGAGCCAGCTCAGGGGTCAGCGATGAAAATGACACACTTTGCTACATCTCAGCCAATGGCAGAGATTATGTCATAGGCAGCCACCCCTGTGAGTAAGACCTTAGAAAATTGACTTACTTCATGATCCCTCTGTGATTGGGCCGAAAGGAATTGTCAATAAAGAGTTTCAGAAAACATCTTCGCTTTAGATAAAATTACTGAGATGCTGTTCAACCGACCTCCTGAGCCTGATTCTTTTATAGTTTAGTCATAGAGGGTTTGACAGCGTTTAGGGCTGAAATCCATCCCCATCGGTCAACTGATGTCAACCCATGGCCACTATAGTGCGATTACAGTCATTCTGATTGATTTCAGTCATGGATGCTGGAATGTGTTAGTAAAGGGTTTTGAGCTTAGCTTTTTGAAAACTTTTTGCCTGTTATTTCTGTAGGTTAAATGTCTCTTGTAAAACAACTTTATAGGTATTACAACCATAAACCTAGGTGACTAAGAGGCAGGAGCGGGAGGAAGGAGCGAAGTGCATTAGCAAAAGCATTAGCAAAAGCATTAGTTGTCCAGACATATAAAGAGGAGCTGTAGAAATTTCATAAGGTACCGTGTGTCTGCTTCTTCGAGGGAAATAAAGCTGTCTGTGTGGGGGTCTCCAACCTTTCCATGTTGTGGCGTCCCATGCAGGCCTTACAAGGGGTCTCGAAGCTTAGTAAAACTTTTTAATAAAGTATGTGACCGCTCCTAGTGTTTCCTTATAACGTAGGTATGTGTGAGGCAACCTGTCCTCACCGTCTAACCCTACAGTGTGCAGCAGAGAGGAGGGCTGGCAGCAATTACCAGCTTTCTAAGACCCTGTCCTACCTGCTAGAGAACCCTCCTGAGACGCCTCCTCCTTAATCAGTGCCCTGAGGACCTTGAAGACCACACCCACCTGGAGGCTGTAGGTCCAGTTAGTCCCAGATACTAAAAATGGAACAGGAACTAGGACCCCAACTGCGTTCTGCACTTGCAAGGCTCTTCTTTGGGAGTCCAGGAGTGACAGTGACAGTGTCCCATAGGTGTACTCTCCTGATGCAATTTAAACACATTTGGAATCAAAGGAGCCCACAACCTGCCACAAGATCTTTTTGCAAAACAAAACAAAAAAGAAAACACTATCATGGAAATAGCCTTGACATCATCTGTTTCAGCTCAGTAACCGTCCAGGACCAATTTAATGTTCTTTAAAGCATCTTAAATAAGACACTTTTAATACTGGAAGGAGAAACAAATGTTCCCTGCCACCAGTGATCCTCCAAATGCCGGTCTAGAAAATAATTCCCCTGCTTGGGTCCTTCTGTTAGTCCCACCTGTATCTGGCCCAAATCCACAGACTGCAGTTCAGCGACTCTGCTCTCCCATGTGTGATTTCTCTGTTTATTTCGTTCACTGAGAACAAGTTTCACATGCTTACTAAAAAGCAACTGACTTCCTAAGCTTAGCTCTTGTAACACTGGCTCAGGAGTCTTCCTTACCCAACATGTTCTTCCCGGTCCCCATCACTTCCTCCCTCTCTTCCCCTCAGGTTTCACCAGCCACACAACAGATGCAACCAACCCAGACCATACAACCGCCCCAGCCTACAGGGGGACGCCGGCGAAGGGTGGTGGATGAGGACCCGGATGAGAGGCGGAGGAAATTTCTGGAAAGGAACCGGGCTGCCGCCACCCGCTGCAGACAGAAGAGGAAGGTCTGGGTGATGTCACTGGAAAAGAAAGCAGAAGAGCTCACCCAGACAAACATGCAGCTTCAGGTGCGGTCCCCAGTCCCTTCCCCAAGCCTTGTCAGAATTGGCATTTCCTGCCCTGCAGCCGCTTGTTGACCCAGGCATCCTACCACACACCTCGCCTCAGAGGAACCCCAGGCCCTCTCATCCAGCATCGTTAAGTGCTTCGGTGCCATTGGTCTTCCCACAAGAGATGAGGGATGCATGGGACCAAACAGAAGCATGGCTTCAAGCCTGGGTTTGGCGGCTACTGGCTGCATGAAGCTTTCTGGCTCTCGGTTTCCTCATGTGTAAATGGGGAACGACTTTGGAGTTGGGGGAAAGATGCGATCTAATGTCCATGATGCAGTTAGAATGGTCCCTGGTACGGAAGGCTTTTCATCTGGAAGCCATGTGGAACCACCAGGCTGAGGGTACCTCGGCATACACCCAGTTGTCTGTATTTTTTTTTGTTTTTTTAATGGCAGAATATTTTATGTTTGGTGGCTGTTAGCTTTGTGTGCTCTGAAAGTAAAAGCCTGTTTTCATCTTCATTCCAAACTCAGCAAGGTTGGGATCTTGTGTGATTTTTGCTTTCCAGGGCTGGCACAGCTAGGGACATCTGTAGAGAAGCTGTTTCTGGGGTTGTCCTGGGCAATGAGGAAAGTATCCAATGTGTGGGCTTCTCAGGAGAATCCCCAGCAGGTCGATGATGCCATTCAGGCTGTTTGTTCTAACATCAGGAAGGTTCTCAAGAGAAAATGGCAATTACATTGACATATGACAAACACCTTTAGGGACCTTGGGAAGTGTTTTAGATTCAATCAGCCTTTCCCAGTGTTGAGAGGGACCCATGGACATAAGGAAAGGTGTAAGGTTACTCAATAAGAAGACTGTAACAACGTAGTAATTGATAGTCTCTCAGAACACCTATAGGTAGGCTTTGTTTGTTTGTTTGTTTGTTTGTTTAGAGACAGAGACAGAGCATTGTGTAGCCCACACTGGCCTTGAACTTGCTGTGTATCTAAGGATGACTTTGAATCTCTGATCCCCTTGCCTCTAGCTGGAGAGTGCAGGCATTGCAGGCATGTGACATCACACTCAACTTTATGTGGTGCCAAGGATCAAGCTTCACTGATGTTAGGCAAGCTCTCTGCCACCTGAGCCTACATCCCCAGTCACCTGTGCAACCTTTCAAAGGAGCACTTGGGATGGCAAACCCCAGTGTCTTTGCATTGTGAGTTGCATTAAGCAGAAAGGAATTGTGGCATCCAGTGTACAAATCGAAAGCATACAGAGGAAGATTGGTGTATCTTCCTGAACTCAATAACTTACATTCATTCCCCCCCACCTAAATATATCACCCTTTTTGTGATAGACATGATGAAGTTAGAAAATGCACAGCTTACATAAAAGTAAGATCGAATGCCAGTTCATGTATACCCTTGGGACCATATCTTACTACACCTCCTCCCTACTGGCTATTCCCTATTCTAGCACAGGATCTGCACAGGGTTTTTGGTTTTGTTTTATCATTGAACAAGCTCCCTGTCTCTAGAGTGTCCACAGACTGGCGGCATGACCAACTTGGTTTGATTGCAGAGCGTCAAACCACAAAGTGGTGTCTGGAGCTAGACACCTTCAAAGCCACAGCTACACCCAGGCTAGGCAGAATAGTCTGTGAGGAGCTTTTAACAAGACTGTGGATAAGCATTTTAGCATTCATGGCCCCATTTTCACTTTGACGCGTGTTAAAAATGTTATTGAGGGATGGAGAAATGGCTTAGCAGTTAAAAGCACTTGCTGCTCTTCTAGAGGACTCAAGATTGGTTTGCAGCACCCATATAGAGTGGTTCATGGCTGCCTGTGCCTCCAGTTCCAGGACATCCAATGACCTCTTCTGGCTTCTTTGGCACCTGTATACACATGACATACATTCACACAGATATACACAAATTTTAAAAAAATGCTAAAGTATGATTGGAACATTAAATATACAGTTTCACATACACTATGGGTAACTCATTTTATGAGTTACTTTTTACAAATATGTTAAATGAGTGAATGCTCCAGGCTGGGCAGACCCAGCACACATGGTGGCATTGGCTAAGCAACAAGCAAAGCAGGGTTACTTCCTAGCAGTTCTGAGCTCTACAGGAGGATGGTGGAGACCCACAGGGTTCCCAATTTGAGTGCCATTGACTCTGGGAATATTTGTTACATCCTCTGAAATGTAGGCTGTTTCACAGCATCTTCTGCTTCTACAGACTAGAATCAGGAGACAGCCCCTCCCTCAGTTGCACAACCACAATGTCTCCAGACATTGCCACTTGGCCCCCCAGCCCCGGTTGGAATAGAGAGTGTGGTGGTACAAAAGTCAGCTTCAGATGAGTGCAAGTTCTTTAAAACAGAGCCGTGAATAGCTGGCAGACACATGTCACGTTCAAAACTTTAAATCAGCGTGAATTAAAATGAGTCCATGCGGGTTTTCTCTGGGATCTTTGCTGCGGAGAGTCACAGCAGAGAACTACACAGAAAGATGCCCTGGAGTCTGAAGTCAGATGCCCTTGGGCCTTGGCATGTACTTATTTCAAAAAACATACAAAGTCCATTTGCCCTTTACTAGACACTAATTCCCTGTGTGTGTGCATGCACGCTTAAAATTTTAGAGCCCAAATAGCTAAGACAGCCAAGAAAAAGAGGTGCTAAGTCCTAAGAACTGAGATTACAAAAAAACAAAAACAAAAACCTCAGCCCTAGAGAGGCTATGCAGCAGACACTGGTAATTTTTGGTTACAAAATCAGTACAGGGAAAGCAAAAAAGCTCAGAAAGACTACTTATTGACAGTTTTAAACCACTGCTTGCAGTAGTAGGACCAGAGGGACAAAAGCCACAGAAGCCCCGTGTTCTCTCTTGCACTGTGCGTTGTGTGTCGTGCCCTGTGATGCAGGGGCCTCTGCCACCTTTGGGTGACCCTTTTCCACTCACTGTCAGAAACAAAAGGTGTCTCTCTTGAGACTGGTTCCATGAGCCAGATTTTAAGTAAACAGAAATAGAAGGTGCTAAACAAACAAAGTGCAGCCAAATGGATTAGCCAAGGTCCGAGTGGCCAGCTGCCACCTTTGAGTTGTTTTCCAGAATAGAACCTTCTAGTCAGGCTGCCGCAGAGCTCTGGGTTGGAAAAACAAGACCTGGGAAAACAAAAAGCAGACCCCAGTCTTCCTTGCCTAGTTTCACAGCAAATCTTTGCCCAAGAGGATAAACACAGGTGTAGGATTTAGAGAAACTTAGAAAAAGCCTAACCTGACATTTTGCTATACGGAGAAACTGAAGTTTGGGGAGATAAGGAGTCACCCCAAGTGTAATATGACCAGTGAGTATCAGAGTGAGGACTTGGGCAAACTGCCTGTGGCCCTAAGCCACTGCCTTGACATCTTTCCCTTCTAAGAAGCCCTTGAGCTGAGGGAGTCTGTGTCTGTGTGTACTACTGTGACAGTTTGCTGCTGATGTGGCATTCCTAGGTCACTTGTGTTTGGTGGAGATATGGAAATCATCTGGTCACCCACTAAAGTAATTGCTTTTCCTTTTTAGTGCAAAGACACATGGTCTAAGTTGATGCTGAAATTTTAGACACACGAACCCAGGTCTGGGACTTGGCAAGGGAGCAGGCCAGATGGAAACTGTTGCTTGACAAATTGAAAGTCCTTTGTTTCTGAGGGGACCAAACCTGCCCTCTGCTAATCTGGAAAAGGGGGGAGGGGTTCTGGGCCCTTTGTGGCAATTATGTTTTTGGCACAAACTCCAGCTTATACCAAGAAGCATTGTGGATTTATCATATAACAAAATGACATTACCAAAGCCCCAAACTGTCAATGTGCCTGTCAGGGAATTCTGAACGTGCCATTTAAAGGATATTATTGAAGTGTGGAACACCTCGACATGATTGCTACTTCACCCCCAGGCAGATTTGTGGATTAAAAACACATCAGCATGACGGGACCCCGCTCTAACCATCATTATCTAAATAGCTAACTGCTTTAAGAACAGCAGCCTCAGATTCATTCCACAGCTGAAAGCCGAAAGGACTGACTTCAACCAGAGAGTATGTTTATTAGTTATACTTTGTTTTTAAAAACTGTTTATCTACCAAGCACCAAGGTGAACTTCAAAGGTGAATTTTTTCCTCAATTCATAAAATGAGTTGATGCCTCACACGGTTCTGGCTTTTATTTCCTTGCTGAACTTCTAGGCCAAAATTGACTTCTTCCATGCATTTTTGAGACATTTGCTATCTGTTTTTTCTCTTACAAAATGAATTCAAGGTGATTCTAGTCCTCTTACCTTGAAAAAGATTTTGACTAGAAGCACAATCTAGTGCTTGTGCATTCCCTGCTTCCGTCTTCTTTGGATGCAGAGTCCTTAGATGCTGTGTGTGTGCAGAGCATCCCATCTAGGACAGCAGTCTAGTCTCCTTTCCCTAGTTCAGTGGCTCTTGCCCTTTGTCAACTTAAAGGGCCTTTGTGGCATCTGATGAAGGTTCCAGCACTCTTTCTCAGTGTGAGTGCATATGTGCGCATACATGTTCTCTCTCTCTCTCTCTCTCTCTCTCTCTCTCTCTCTCCCTGTAATGAAACTATGACTATGCACTGTGTACTGCTAACATCTGATCATCCAAAGGGTTCTGGGGTTTGGCTTCCTCATAAGACACAAGGCCTGGAATATAAGCACCTGGGAGAATACCCAAAGTAGTTCACTGGCAAATGAAGATCAAGATTAGCTCCTTCACTTGATAGTTAGGTAATTGGTTTTCTCAACAGAAAGGCAACACAAAAATCCCTCTGGAATAAGAAGCTGTCTTTCTGGGAAGAAATAAACCAGTCCAGCCATCTTGGTTTGGACGTGGGTGGAGTGGTTTGGAAAGTCAGCTCCTACTACTGTCCTTGGAAGTGGCGTCACATTGTTTGACTCGTGGTGCTAGAGATACAGTCCAGGGCCTTGCACTTGCCAGCAGGCACTGTACCACTGAACCACAACTTCAGCCCCTACACCTGATCATGCTGGTTAGCCCTAGGAATGAGCTGCTTTCCCTGTGGGTGGCTATACGTGAATTCCAAGGCTCTCAGGCTTTTCCTTATTCCCTACAGCATCAGAGTAATGTATATTGAAGCCAGGGGCTGCTTACTTCTCTCTGATGATGTTCTTAACTGGTATTCACTTTCCAACTGTGACTGGACCAACTAACACAATTACTAACATGAGAAATAATCACATATTCAAGTATATCTTTAAATGATGGTCACTTTTTCCAGCATTCTGAGTCCCTACTTCATTTTTAGATAGCTTTTATTTTTTGTTATGTTTTTTCCTACATGGATGTATATACATTATGTATGCACCTAGTGCCCATGGAAACTAAAGAGGGCATTGTTGAATGCCCCTGACTGGAGTTACGGATGGTTGTGAGCTGCCATGTGGCTGCTGGGAACCCAAACCAGGTCCTCGCAAGAGGACTGAACCATCTCTTCAGTCCTTGTTCCTGCACCTTTGCAGAACTTTACACCACTCAAGATCTCAGTTTTTCTGCTTACAACGTATTGGTTCATTAATGAACCAAATGCTGCTGTGGCATAGTTTTAGTGAAAGACCTGAATATATGTGCTGGTTCACAGTACAATTGCTCTGTGGAAACAGAAAGTGTATTGTGAAAGAGTTTAGGATGTGTTCCCACCCAGTAATGTGAAAAGCTAGCCAATGGCATTATTGGTGTTTCAACAAAAAAGCAATGGACACACCCTGACCAGAGCTCAAATGTTGCCTATAAAGGGTCACTGCCCAGGACACAGTGGGGGACAAAATGGAACCTGCATTCGGCTTCTCCAAGTTGGCCAACAACCTTCAAACATGATTGATTTCTAATTCAATAAGTGTTAAGAAAGCAAAATGATCAAGTTTGGTTGTGTTTGCTAATTTTAAAATTACTTAGTTTATTGTGGGGTGTGTCTGTGCCTGGTCACACATGTTGAGATTGGGGTAACCGTGGAAGCTGATTCTCTGCTTCACCATGGGGATCCTAGGGACTGAACTCCTGGTGGCAAGCACCTTTGCCCACTGAACCACCCCATGTTTGGCCCTCATACTTTATTAGTTGTTTTCTGCACCATAGTAGAAAAGGGGTGGGGTTTTGTGTCATTTTCTAAGTGCCATTGTCTGCATCATCTGCAGCTAAACGTTTTGCTGAGGGCACAGGTGTCAGGAGTTGTGTGTTCAGAAAAAACATCATTGCTAAAGTTCACAAGTAGTGGCGCATTTCATCTTGATGTGTGTGTGCACAAATATACACACAACAGAGTTCTCAGCTTCATTTTGAGTTGTTTGATTTTATTTTTAAACAGGTTTCTTAAAAAAATCTATATAGCAGTCTAAAGGTGACTCTGGCATACTCTTTTAAAGACAAGGAGAGCTTGGTGGGGGAGGCATACAAAGAAGGTTATTTAAACATCACAATTCAGGTAGAGTTCAAAGAAGAGCTGGTTGATGACTGATGGGAATTTCCCTGTAAAATAAAGTTGCCCCAGAATTGCCAAATGTCACTTTGGGCGACAGCTGGCCCCTATTGATCATACTCACTGGAAGTAGAAGGTACCATTTGCCTTCATGAATGCTCTCAGATTTAAGAGCAATTTTCCTGTATCATTAGGTGACTTATTCATATTTAGGTGAATTTCTTGTTATTACCATTTTTGGTAGTTTGAAGGATAATGGGGAAAACTTTTGCAGTTGAGACATTTGTTACTTTATTAGCAATCTATTCAGTGTGCAGTTGAATCCAGTGCTTTAAATGCATTTACAGGTGGGAGATATTCTTTAGAGGGAAGAAAAAAACAGTTTCAATTTTTCAAGTAACTTCTAGACTTCTAGGAATGTTCTTCTCTAGTTTATTTGTGCCTGGAAAGTCAAATTTGTGCCCTGGGTGTCACCAAGCTCATTGTATGTTGTACTATTTCTGAGTCCATCTTCTAAATGCTAAAAATGAGGTGGGTGTAGGTTAACCAAATTGTGTTTTCTATCTCGGGTTGCATGGTCAGTGAAGAGTAGGGGTTCTCACCTGTATAACCTGGTTCCAGGGCCCATCACTTAAAGGGGATAGTCTGTTTTTTACGTAGGGTTCAGTTCCTAAGTTAAACTCTGGTCTCTTCAAAAGACCCATAGCAAATTGAAGGAAAGCTACAAAATTTAGATCCATCTCTCCAAATAATACTCTTAATGCCATTTAGACACAAACAGTAAAGTTGGATGATTTTGTTGTTGAAAGTGGGTGGGACTTTTCATTTGCACTTTTTTGCCTTCTCAACACAGTTTTAATATGTCTTTCCAGAATGAAGTGTCCATGTTGAAAAATGAGGTGGCCCAGCTGAAACAGCTGTTGTTAACACATAAAGACTGCCCGATCACAGCCATGCAGAAAGAATCACAAGGATATTTAAGTAAGTCACTGTTTCATTCTTTAGAAGCTGCATTTTTTAATCACTAATTTTGCACAGCATTTTATTAAAAGGGAAAAATGCAGTCTAGGCTGCACACCCAGGAAGATATACTGGAATTACTGAGTGATTACAGGCTCTCCTGCCGGGGAGGGGGGCGGTCTTTCCTGACTTCTCCAGCACCATGCCCACCACTTCCTGATAACTTCTGGCAGTACTTTCCCTAGCATTTCTGCATTGCCAAATTCCAGCTTGGTAGCCAGGAAGAAACTAGTCTGTGGGGGTCCAATTACCAGCGGCCTGTTGATCCAGCTGAGAACTCTGCGGGCTGGGAGGCAGCACTGGGTGAATCACTTTCAGTGTCTCAAGAGATGCCTCCTGTTGCCCACCAGTCTGGCAAGTTCCTGGGCTGTTCGAGTTTACCAGCAGGCAGAGTGGGGCCCCTTTCCCCTATCTTCACTTTGTGCAGTATACCAAAGGCTGGTTGTATAAGGGATGGTGGGAGGAAGAATGATTCATGGCTGAAGGTCAATTTGTTTTCAAATAATTTTTTAGATTGAGCAACACAGATTCTCCCACCACATGTGAGTATTTTTCCACATTTAATATACAAATGGCTATCTGAAAATACAAGATGGGGAAGTTCACACGCAAAGACTCAAACACAAGGAGTCATTTTTTACTGATGGAGAAAGTATGGTTTTACAAGTAGCTATAAACCTGGAAGGATTAGCTTTGTGGTTTCAGTTTAAAATTAAGTTTTGGCTGTACCTTCCAGAAGAAAATGTGTGAAAGTCTTCTACACGAAGTAAATGTCTAATAACGTTTTTATTTGTTCCCAAGGAGTTCCCACAAGAAAGAGCTATATTTGTGTGTGTGTCTGTGTTCTCTCTTCTAGGTCCGGAGAGCAGCCCTCCCGCGAGCCCTGTCCCAGCATGTTCGCAGCAGCCAGTCATCCAGCATAACACCATCACTACGTCTTCCTCGGTCAGCGAGGTCGTAGGGAGCTCCACCCTCAGTCAGCTCACTACTCACAGAACAGACCTCAATCCTATTCTTTAAAAGGCAGTGGTCAGACCTGGCCCCCGAGAAGAGCTGGACCATGCCATACATCCTTTCTCCAAAGGGCATTTTTAGAATTCACTCAGACCAGGAAGACACCTCAGCCCTTCAAAGACTGGCTTTCCTTTTTATAGTTATTATGGAAATGTTGTCTTTTATACTTAGTTATATAAGCAAAAGGGAGTTATGCAATGAATATCTATCAGCTTGGGAAGCGCGCTGGTGCTTTTCTCCGATTTTCTGGTACCAGTTTCTTGTTTATAAACGGAATCTTTCCTGTATATAGCCATAGCTTCAATCTTACCAGTCCAACCCTTTGCCTGGAACAACGAATCTTGTTAAAACTACAGCTTTTAGCCAAAATGAGGTATACTTTGATGTCAAGTGTGATGGATCCACAGGAACTGGGTGGGAAATCTGGTGATGTCATAACTCAGGTTGAGTTTGTGCTGTGACGTCACTAGAACCTCAGATAAAAGCATGGGCTTTCCTGAGTTTGTTTTCTTGCTAGAAAAAAAAAAAGAAAGTATGGTCCATCATTGTCCCAAGAGAGCCACCAAGCATCTCAGGCCCTCTCCTGCTCTTGCCCACTTGCTCAGATTCCAATATTCTTCTCCACTGCCACTTCCCTGGGTTCCTTATTCACTCTTGGCTTTGCCTTCCCCCTTTAGCTTTGCATGTGAAGAAGAAAATAATGTTTAAAGAGGGAAAGAGCAAATCCTGACAGTGTGGACCTAACCATTGCTCCACCCGAGTTCAAACCACAGCTGGAGTTCATTTGACTCTTGCCTTTCACAAAATAGCAGCCAGGAGATGTTTAATGTGCCTGATTTAATGTTTTTAATAACCAGAGCAAATAAAAAGCGATTTGGTGAGAGGTGAAGCACTATTGAATACCAGCTGTGGAGACACAGGGAAAGGAACTTTGTAAGCCCTAACTGTGAAAGTTCAAATTAGGACGGGGGCTCTGGCATCACACCCTCGAATTACAACCCGTTTCTATGGCTTGTCTATAATGTTGAAAACCCCATGCACTATATAATAGTTCAGAAGGGCTCTGTTCACTACACAGATTACATTGTTCAATCATCAGCTGCTAATAGCCTAAGATTTATTATTATTTTTTTCCTAAGCCTATGGAACCAGCTCTGCTATTCTGGTGGGCAAAAGCAGGCTCACTCCTGGAGACGGAGAGGGAGAAAGCAAGGCCAGTGCTTCTGCAGGGTGCTTGTAGTCTGTCGGGACAGACGGACTCTCCGGCTACCAATCAAGTTCCGTGGAGGTGGCCAGGCTGATGCGCTCTTATGGACGGTTCTGATTCATATTTTCAGCAACTTCCATGGACCTGCCCACGATGAAAAGCAGATCAAACCCAAACCACAGTTGTGCCTCCTTGAAACAAGCCATTCTACTGCTCTGCTGGTGTTTTGGTATCATGTGCTTCTCACTAGCAGTCTAGGCGTATGCTGGTGTCTCATCTCCACCCAAATACTACTTCACCTCTAACCTCTGTGTGTGTGTGTGCGTGTGTGTGTGTGCCTGAGTGCGTGTGTGAGGAGACGCGTGTGTTTATGAGCAGTATAGGTTTAAAAAGAACAGTATTTTACAGAAGCTGTCACTTTTATAAGAGTTCAGTAAAGGAAGGATGTACTTTTTCGCTCACTATAGTTTAAAGAAATCTATTTTAGAGGGAAAAAAGAAACTATGAGGGCTCTGAAGCATGACTTTTATAACTAGGTTCAGTTTTCTCTAATAACTTACTTTTAAAATCAATATTTATCAACAGTTTTTTTCCATGTATGCTGTGCTTTTGAGAGACAAGTTTGACGGTTCAGTAAAGCTTAAGACTTGGATATATGACCTAAGATTAAGAAAAGAAATGCAAAAAAAAGTAAAAAAAAGAAAAGAAAGAAAAAGAAGAGTGAAAAGGGAAGAGAGATGATGGGGTGAGCAGGATTTTCTGTTGTATTTTAAGAAATGTGAAGTGTATCATTTTCAAGTATTTTAAATACTGAATTCATATTGTTATTATTTTTTTCTGAATTCGAGCAGTAACAGAATGGTTTAACCTAACTGGCTTCCTAGAAACGTTTAAGACTTACATTTGAAAGAAGTTAATATTCATTGCTCTGGTTTGAAATCAAAAGTAATTTTCTGCAAAATTCCATCCTTAGACCATGTAGATATTCTGCTCCCCTCAAAAGACAAGGGGGCAAGTCGGGGTGGCAGAGCTAGTAGGTATTACCTTCCATTTGCTTTGAGTAAGCAAGACCCTTTCCTGCCTGCATGCGTAGCACTCGAGGGAAGGGCTTTCTTTTTTAAATCCACTGGTAACACCGCAATGTCCAGGGAGTGGTCTGCCTCCGAAAAGACGATTTTTAGTTTACTTCTCTCCCACCTCTAGGCTGAAATCCTTAGCTGTTAAACAGGCAGGCTTTGCAGCTAAGAACTTGCCTGCGTTTTCTTAATTCAGCGGCTCGACAGCTTGACTGATGTGCATTATTTATAGCTCAATTATGTCTGTTTTTTATGCTAAGTAGGCAAGCCACCACACACAGCAAACCTTTCTCAACATGTAATTAGAATAAACTGCCTTCTTGCTACGTGCAGGGCCTGTAGGTGTGTTTGTTTGCAGCAGGGAAATCCTGCAGAATGGGCTCCGGCTTCTCAGTACTCCCTACAGTCCCCAAGAGAAGAACTTCTTTCTGTGAAATCTAATTCCTGGTCCATCCCTAGGAAAGATTCCACATAAAGGTTCAGCCTTCAATGGATGACAGAGCCTTCCTGAAACGACCCTGGCAGTGCCTGCCATACACTGGCTACTCCAGGAGAGCATCCTTTAATGCCATAATCTTCTCCCAGCCAGTTATGATGTCAGCCATGCAGACTCTTGGTGAATCAGAGATAATGGTCTTTGGAGTCCTCCATCCAAAGGTCAGAAGCCCCAGCAACACTGCCTCTCCTAACTCCTGTGTGGCTGCATCATCACAGGATCTGCTTCTAAAGTCCTTGCCAGCCTCCTGGGCGCTTCTCCAGTCCCTCCCTGCCTGCTAATGTACCTAGAGCTGGTAACTTAGTTTACCCCAGAGCATTTCTGCCAGGTGGCTTCTCACCCAGATAAAGGCTTTGTTTCTCTTTGGCACCTTCCTTGATCTATGATTTGGGGAGAGGTAGATTGAAAGCCCAACCCTGGGTGAAGCTAGACATCGAGTTATGTGTGGTCCCAGGTGACCCTTTCCTACCCTTCTGTCAATATGTGCAGGTCGCCATAGTAACCCAACCTGTTGGAGTAGCATGTGTGCCATCATGGTGTGGATCGTGAGAATTTGGGTGACTGACTCAGCCTGTGCTCCTTGGAGCTTATCTGGTCAAGAAATAAAACACAGTGCACATTCCGAGAGCTTTCGGTAGGGAGTGTTCAGGTATCTGTTGTCTGCTAGTAAAGCAAATTGTAGTGGCTTAGAGGTTGCCATTAAAACAATAAACCAGCTTCAGAAAAACAACAACCACAAACAAACAAATAAACAAAAACAGCCCTTAGCTGGGATTATTTTGAAGCACCAGTAACTGCTCTAAAACTAGCCTTCCAGTTAGGGTAGAGCGTCCTTCTCTTTGAGTGATGAAGCCATCTGAGAAAATATGTATGTATGTATGTGTATACAGTGGGATTCAAGGACCAAAGCAAAATTTGAACAGGAATCTATTAATTTAGAATTATAAGATATTTATTAATAAATGTTGTTTTAAACATTCCATTTCAACAGTATTTTTCTGTAGGGTCTACGTGTCTGGAAAGTGTTAGTCCATAATAAACTACCCTAGTGAGGGTGCTGTTTTTTCCAGGGCTGTGGAAGGCTGTTTCCATGCCTGGAAGCCCGTGCTTAGATCTCTCTGCATAGACCTTTGGAGGTTTGATTGCTGCTCTGTGAGTTATTGATTAATCTATGTTCTGAACAAGGTTGGCTTTTTTTTTTAAGGATTTCTTCTTTTCATGTTTAAAGTAAGCGCTTTCATGTAGGAAGCAAATTCAACTGAAGGGCATCAGTGACGAAAACCAGAACAGCTATTTTATTTTATTTTATTGTATAAAATGCCTTCCTCTTCCTTCTCTTCACTGCACAACCATCTCCAAGAACACCTTGCACTACTCAGCTCCCTGGAGCTGCCTGGGTCCTCATGAACAGTGTGCAGTGGCTTCAAGTCTTTCTAGCTCCATCCCATCGCCATATCTGAAGGGGAGGGAGGTCACCTGCCCCTGGGTAAAGCCGTGCCTATGCCACAGCAGCGGTTTAGAACCTCTCTTCTGCTTCAAAACTAATTTCTATCTTAAAGTTGCACTTTAGCTCTTCGATCCCTTCCCCTTTCTCTGCTTCTCCCCCTAACCTTTCTTGACCTTCGACTTGCCTTGGCTCCACCCTGTACAAGTGTTCTGTGAAGGCTCCATGCGGCACCATTTCAAGTACTTTATAGAACGTTTACACCTGGCTCACGGGTGCGCACTCATTCTTAGCACGGCTGAGCGGCGCTTCTCGCAGCCTTCTGAAGCCTGCTCTAAGAATGTCAAGAAGAGCCAGTACACAGTATGATTTATCCCCTTGATCTCTTTCTTCCTTGCATGGTTTTAAAAATTGCTATATTATGCAACAGATGTGGGCAGCAACTAGCTATGCTTACGATTTGATTTTTTATCTCACCCTCCGAACCAAAGTGTCCTGAATGAGCCAGGAGACTTCTCCGCTGGTGTGCCGCGGCATGCATACACCACTCTTGCCCATAGCCTCTGTCACTAGCCAGAGTCTTTGTCAGGCTGTGGAAACAATGGGGGCCCTGTCCTCTCATTCCTCCCTCTCAAAAATACAATGTTGCCTTGTAGCATGATCAAGGACAGCACCTCTGTTTTATAATCCCAGCCTACGAGGGATTGGAAGACAAAGGAGCAATAAACTTATGAGTAAAAAAAATCCCATACCAAAACACACACAGAGAACTTCTCAAATCAGCCTAGCTCATCGTGTTGTGATCATAGAACTATGTCCCCATGTTCAAAGTCTCTTGCTATTATTCCTTGTGGAACTTTTCAGTGATGTAATGCTTGTAGCCAAATTGCTTAAAGAGTGTTTATATATTTTTTCCTTATAAATCATCTATTTTTTGAAAAAGAGAAACCTATTTAACTGCAAACTAAAGATAGAATAAAGCCAAATTGCCAGCATTTGTTCAAACATTAATACCAGTAAGTGGGCCTCTGATGCCTTTCCAAGCTTATCATCAGGAAGGAATCAATAATCAACTGCTATATATAAACCAAGTTAAAGCATCTAGCTCATTAGAAGTCAAGACTTAGGAATTCTTTCCTAAGCCATTTAAGGTTTCCCAACATTGGGGTTTATATTGTAGAACTTTATAGGGATTTTTTTTAAACATAAAATCACTTCACCTCACATTGGAGAATGTGGGACCTGAATAAATTAGCTTTAACTACATCATTAAAAATCTTCCACACAATCAATGCATTAGATTCTCATTTGCTCCTTTATAATGCCCCACACCGCTGAAATTCTAAGAGGAAGTAGCAGTGCCCCACAGAGGGAGTTAAGGGAAGGGACTCCTCCCAAGCAGCTGTGGGCAGGAAGACCTTCCCACCCCTTCCTTTCCAAGACCTCTGCTAGTCTCATCTGCCTCGCAGAGAGGAACGCTGCCTTTTGAAGATTGTCTCTGAGGGAAAAAAAACTCTTGAAATGTTCTCTGAAAAGACCCACAAGTAATGGCTCCATTCAAACATAATGTTCTAGGACAATTGGAATAGAAACATTGTCCAAAAATATAATAGAAAAAAAGAAGTTTAGCACTATGTAAAGTACATGTTGGCTGAAAAAGCCCCCCACCCCCCGAAAAAGGTGCCGTCACTTTAAGTTCTGGACTTGGGGTTGTTTGTCATTGTAAACAGCAAAACCTTTGTGTTTGTGTGTCTGTCTGTAAAGCAACCACCTTCCAATTGGAGGGAGAAAAAAAACCCTGGGGGGTACATATGTGTAAATATTTGCTGCAGCATTTTAATGTGTTTAATTTTCTGTTTCGCTTTTTGTTGCATTGTGAACGCATTTATTGTTACCGGTGGACACTGAGTTCATTGAGACTGTTCGACTAGGTCAGATTTTTACTTCTCTTTCTAGCAAGAAGAGACAAGATTTTGTGCATTTGTACAAATGTTAATATCATCACAATTCCAATATAATAAAGCACTCAAATGCAAGTCGTGTGTGGGGCATTTGCGTATGGAATTTTGGGCTCAGAGATTACAGTATCCATTCTTTAGACAGTCTCGGGACTGCCTGGTGAACTGGACTTGTGCCCAAGGTCGCTGTTGTGTGGGGAAAAGTCAGGAAGAGGGTTTCTCCTTCCCAGAGTATTCCGCCTTTTCCACCCAGCTTCTCAGCAGAGACCGCTGGTAACAGATTCATATTGGCCTGGTCACCCCTGTACTTCACTAAAGAAGGCGAAGCTTTGCCGATCTTAACGCCAGACATCTTCCGTTCATGTTCCAGTTATGTTGAAGAATCAAGAAGCCATTGTTGGCCCCATGGAAGTTTTCACTTGACCCCTCCCCGAGTGTGGCAAGGCTCCTTGAGGTACCCTAGATGGTTTCCTCCTCCTCATTTATGGTGTTTTACTCTTTTATTCTCTTTAAATAATTCTCTTTCCTGGTTTTCTGATACTCTATGTGGTTAGACCTGAGGCAGACTGAACTGGAGGCACCGGTAGAATTCTTCCATCAATTCCTTGAAACTGTTATTATTGCAGTTTAGTCCTCCGAGACTCTGAAAGGTTTCCTAGGGGCCACCTCTGCTTTCATGTTCTCAGGACCAGAACTGCTCACTCGTTCTCTTCTTAAGTAGGGAGATCTTAGTTCACTCATAGTTTTCACTCAATTCTGATCTAGAGAGAAAACTGATAGTTCATATTGTATCTGGGGAATCCATCAGGACCGCATTTGCATTAGCTTCAAAGGAGCATTCCTTACGTATACCTGGTTTGTCAGCTTTGATCTTCATTTTCCTCTAGGCAGATTAAGTTTGCTTAAAGAGGAGGAGCCCTGCCAGGAAGGCTCCAGTGATAAAGGAATTATTGGACAGATGTGAAAGGTATGCACAGCATCAGCACCAACTGGGTCCTGTACTAGTTCTGATCAGGAGGCCTCTGGGAAGACAATACTGTCTGGTTCTATGTATGTCTCTGGAGACTGTGTTCTTCTTCTGTGACCTACTTTGTTTACTCAGTCTTTTCTATGGCTCCACCACTTCTGATGGCCTCACCCAGCCGTCTATTCAGAGTCTCTCAATGCAAACCTCCCAAAGGAGCTCACGATGCCTCCGTCTTTCTGTCCCTGGTCCCTAAGAGAGAGAACCTGCTTACACACAGTGGGCCAGGCTTTTTCCCCATCAGCTCTATCTGGGGAAGCTGGGTGATGGGGGATGAAACCTCTGACATCTGAGATGGAGAGGATTTCCCAAAACGGAGGGCAGAGAGAAACGGTGGCTTTGTGAAGGTCACTGCTATGTCTAGATGTACCTTGTAGAAACCAGGTCCCCCAGCTGTCAAGCATCCCATGGGGTGAAAGCTAAGTGAGAAGACAAGCACAGCAGCATATGCAAGGCAGATGTTAGCAAACATTCACCACGTGAACGCATGCATGAATTAATGAATGATGGATTCTTTCTGTATTAAAAGCTTAGGGCTGAAACAGAGCGTTTATTGAAGATTAAAGACAAGCCTGGGGAGTTGGCTTAGCCATTAAGAATACTGGCTGTTCTTGCAGGGGACCAGGGTTCAGTTCCTCGCACTCACATGGTGGCTCACGTCTGTCTGTGACTCCAGTTCCAGGTGATCTAAAGCCCTCTTTGGGTCTCAGAGGGCACCGGGAAAATTAGAGTTTTATGTACATATATCCAGACAAAACACTCATTAAATTAAAAAAAAACTTTTTAAAAGTTTGAAATTATTTTATATAGCTATTTTTTCTGTATGTTGTGACTCAGTTTATGGGCCATGATAAAGATAAGAATCAGCCCTCACTACAAGATATTTTTGTTTTCTTGGGTATTGTAATGGTTTTCTACTCTCTTGCTTTGGAATGATTTTATACTTACACTTTCCAAGAAATTTCATTGTCACGTTCTTTTTACAATCTCACAGGTGTTTCTAAGGGTACTAGACTAATATCTTTGAAGGTGAGACTAAGCTACATTCTCTTTTTTTTAAAAAATATTAATGTTTTTATACAAGATAATTGGGTAATATTCTTTTCCCTCCAGCTCTTCCTAGATCCCCCCCACCTCCACCTCCCCCTCTCCAAAAACAGCAACGACAACGAAACAAATCAAAACAAAGAAAATAAATAAATAAAGACAAGGCAAGTAAAACCATGGAGTCCATTTGCGTTGGCCAGCTACTCCTGAGCATGGGGCCCATCATGGAGTATGGTTCGCATACACAGGGACACTCCTTTGGGGAGAACTGATTTTCCCTTTCCCAGCAGGGATCAGTTGTAACTCATCAGACGTGAGACTTTGTGTTCACTTCTCAGTGCTGAGTTTCAGGACACATTCTTGACCCCAGACTCCCTTCAAGCACTCTAGAGACCAGCTTAAGAAGTCTTTGTGTCAAGGAAACAGGACAGGTTTTTTTTCTCAACAATCCTCCAAGAAAGCAAGAGAAAGATGGAACTGAGAGTTAGGCCAGGGCAGAGCAGGCTAGAGTAAGAATTGGTGGCTCTGTGTGTTAACATCATGGCCCCAATGTTGTCCTGCAGCCCTGGACAGGGGCTCACCTCTGGGTTTTATAACCCTCCCTTGTCAGGAAAGCACTCTCATGGGGATGTGGCCCAGCTCCCACAAAGAAGGCAAAGCTCCAAAGAGTGTCCACAGATAAGACCCTGTCTCTCTGCAGACAACTGATCTTCTATCTCCAGCCACCTGGTGCCTCAAACTCAAGGTAAAACAATCACCCTGGTCAGTCTTACAGACCAGAAGGTAATGACACACACCTTTAATCCCAGCAGCCTCATTAGTTTGCCATAGAAACCAGGAAGTAGTGGTGCACATCTTTAATACCAGCACTAGAGAGGAATATAAAATGGGAGGAGACAACTCTCAGTCAATCTCATTCTGAGGATTCCTGGAGGCAGGATCGCCATTTCAGACTGAGGTAAAAGCAAGAGCCAGAAGCCTGTTATTTTACTTTTCTGACCTTCAGGTTGAACCCCAATCTCGCTCTCTGGGTTTTTATTAATCGTGCTATAATTTGTCATATCCTGTATTCGTGAATGTATTTCCTCCCTTTTATATCTTAATAAATCCTTGATACCCCTTAAACAGATGCACGTGAATTTCTTATAACGCAGAAGAGCTGTGGACCCCAACATTAGAAATGAGGAACCTAGAAGGAATTCTCCCCTTCTTTCCTTCCTCTTTTCCTCTCCCCTATATCCTTCCCTTACCACCCCTTTCCTCTTATTTTTCTCTGTGTCCACTTCTCCTTTCTGATAAAAGATAGAAAACTTGGGATCAGGAACCATGTCTCTGCCAAATGGAGCTCAGTGGCTACCAGGGAGAGACACAGGTAGGAAGTTCAGAAGCCGGGGATGGAAAGAGGGCCCTGCCAACAGGCACTTCCCATTCTGAGTTCTGCCCTCAAGCATGATGCTGCCGGGGAAGCCTAGTCAGTGTCCATCAGAAAAATGGCACCATTTGTCTGTCGTGGTTCAAGTGGGCTTCTGTCACTTGGAAGCAGAGAGGCCTAAGCAAGGTTCTAGTACTAATGCTACCTTGGAAAGCCACATTCCTTTTGGCAAGTGCCACAGCTATAATGCCGCCCTTCCGTGTGAGCTGGCAAGACTCCTGGCTCCATGGAGCAGGGCTTAGTCGAAGAGAAAGAGGGCTAGAGGTGGCTTTCTAGGTTGGATAGCTTATGTATCTCACACTAATTTCACAGACACCAAGTCCAATATAAGTCTTCCTTAAACCATGCTTGCAAAAGTAATATTCTGCTTGCTCGGGAATGTTGTCTTAGTACCTTGGTGAGGGAAAGGAGGAGGCGTTGAGGGTTGAACCAAAACTAGTGATCTATAAAAGAGCCATAAGGAAATCTGACAGTTGGTAAGCTAATTAAAAGTAAAACAAAGGGAATGTTTGGGATGGGGAGATGGCTCAGTGGATAAATCACTTGCCGTGTAAGCATGAACTCACCTTCCCAGAAGTGACAGAAGTCATTTTGGTAGCACATACATTTGGAACTCATCTGGGGTACCCCAGTACTCCAACAGTGAGGTGGGAGGCTCCAGGAGCTCTTGAGCCAGCCTGGCATATGCAGCAGCAGTACGACCTGTCTCAAACAACCAGAAAGGAAGGACTGACAGCCAGATTTTCACTCTGACCTTCAGGGGTGTGGGTGAGTGATGTAGGAGGGTCATCTGTGTATGTGTTACTTTCATTGGTTAATAAAGAAACTGCCTT
>LOEQ01003770.1:31537-42268 GCA_001685075.1 Bramus lutescens
CCCTTTGGTCTAAGTTTTAATTTAGGGTCATAACCAACTTAAAAACCTAGGCTACTGTCCTCCTGAGAGTTTTGAACACACAAGAGTGCTCAATAAAAATTTACCGAGCCACTCTGAGCAGCTGTCACTGGGGTAGCTTATCATATCAGGCACTGAGAAAGTTTGAAATTATTCGAGAAAAGAATCATCCATGCCCTAGGTGGGGAGACCACATAGTAACTACGGCAGCAGTGATTCAAAGGCAGCTATGGTGATCTTTACAGAGTTCTTCCTCCCCACATCAAAGGAAGAGAACCACAAGACAATTGACTTTAACACACACACACACACACACACACACACAAATCAAGTTATAAGATTCATCTTAAAACCAAAGACAGATTAACAGCTTAGCACAGAATAAAGGTCTGTCTTACAGGGATTGGCTAAATAACCTCTACATCTGTCTCAGGGTCACTTAGACCAAAGGAAGAAAAGCACAAAACCCCTAGCTTCATATGTGACATAGGCAGCAGGGACATGTGTCAATCAAACACTGATGGGACGGTGGGTGATAAGAAGATGCAATACAATCAGAAGGTGGCAGAGGGATGCTTGTTCTGCACAGGTGACTGTACTAGTGCATGTCTCTCCAGCTGCCCTGCAGGCTGGCTGCACTAGGCATGCCTATGGAAGCTGCTCTGCATGGTTGGTGGTACTAAGCATGACTTCCACCATTCAAATTTTTGAACGGTCCCCTTCTTGGGGGTAGAATCCAGCCTTTAAGGCTGTGTTGCTCCTGATGTATTTACTTGATGCAAATGCATCTGGGAATCCTGGGAGATTCTACTTTCTAGCAGAGAACAGGCAATTTTATGATCCATAAGAAGCTGAAGAAAATTTCATTTTTCTTTTTTTGTTCTCATGAGAGAAACCACCCTTATAGGCATTTGATTGTCTGAAGTGGCTTACTCACCTTAGAAATCACTGCATTCATCACACAGGAGGGTCACAGAAGGAGGAGTTATAACCAGGAAAATAAATAAATAAATAAGAAGAAACAAAGCAAAGAAGAGGGAACCCATGAACACCAAGTCTCAAGTCATTATAGTGCTTATGGGATAGTACACAGCACCGAACAATCTGCAGAGGCCCCCTCACCCTGATACAAAAGCATACACATGTGCCTTATTAAGTAAGGAAGTGAACGGTTCAGAGAACCAGAGCACTAGGTTCATTGGTTCTCAAAGTGTGGTCTGGAGAACCTCAGCATCATCCTTGCCTGGGAACCTGCCAAAAAGCAGCATCATAGGCTCCATCAGACATTTCACATTGGGTGAGAAACCTAGTGAGCCATGCTCTAAAGTGCTCAGGGCAACTTGGATTTGAAAACTACCAACATCATGTAGGGTCAATTTGACCTGTCAGAAAGTCAGAGTATGGCACAGAGCTGAGGAAATTTCCTAGAAAAACTAGAACATAGTACAAGTGTCTGACTTGAATCATTACTCATACGCAAGGCAGACAGTCAGAGGCAATGGTTGAGAAATTTAATTGTTTAAATATCGAGGAAAGAACTGGGGCTGTAACTCAATGGTAGAATGCTTGCCAGTATGTGCAAAGGCTCAGGCTTAATTGTCAGTGCTGCAAATAACAATAATAATATGTTTTTAAACATGAAGAGCCAGAGAGAGGGACTGGAAAGATGACTTAGTTGGTAAAGGTCTTCCACACAAGCATGTGGACCCAAGCTACCCCCTAGCACCCATGTGAAAAGCAAACATAGTAATGAGGGCCTGAATTGACAGAGCTAGAGAGGTAGAGACAAGGAGGATTCTGGGAACTTGCTGGCCAGGGAGTAGTGGAAAACTTTGAGCTCAAAGTTAAGTGATAAAGCCTGTCTCAAGAAACAAGATAGAAGACACCTTAACTCCCTAATGTGCATGTGTCTCCCCACAATCAACCTGCACATCCACATATACCCTCCCATATGCATGACACCCCCATCTCTCTCTCTCTCTCTCTCTCTCTCTCTCTCTCTCACACACACACACACANCTCTCTCTCTCTCACACACACACACACACACACACACACACACATGCATCCAAGAAGAAAGAAAGATAGCTCTGCCACATAAAGAAAACCAGCATTGTGACCTCCTCCCTGAAGCCTCTTTATCTCTTGAATCGAACTTTCAGTATCAGAACCAGTTTTCAAGCTCTGTCATTAAGACAGACCACAGCCCTTCTTTTTCCTTCCTGATCTACGCTGCCGGGCCCCTATGATATCATATGATAAAAGCTACCTTTAAAGCTTATACAGTATTGGTAATGTGTCCTGACATGTAGGCCAGTATCAAGAAAAGCCTAACCATGAATGGACCTGAACAGGCCAGTCTAAGAGGGCTGAGGAAATAACCCAGGTTCCATCTAACTCTAAATGTTGAGCAATCGGATTCAACAGACTTTGCATCTAGGTGGATCTCACCTAGTAAGGATTATCACAGTTGTGAAAAAAGGCGATCAATGGGTGATGTTCACACAAAATATCCTCCAGAAGCTGTGAGAATGCACACATGCACTACACGTGCATCCTTCCTGCTGCCTTTTAGTGGGGGAACCCTGAAACGATTGTTTTCATTCCACTGAGTGAGATGTTGAGGATGGAAAAGCCCCCTGACAAAAGGTTTTCTTCTTGTGGATTGGCATCTTCCTTGGTGAGTCATTCAGTCCCTTTGAGCAGCCAGCTCCTGAAGAACAGTCCCCTCCTTGTGACCTAGAACCTTATCACTCTCATAATCTCCTGCCTCCTGTCCCCACCATGTATGCCTTAGGTTTCAGTTCTATCCGAGCCTCATTCGCACTTACCTTGAACGATGAATACGCAAACCAGTTCCTCTGCCTCCCTACTTCGAGAATGGCCTCAGAATGTGGGGCTGGTGTGGCAGAGGTCCATCCTTGGGTTTCATACCTTTGACTACCTCAGATTATCAGTTCTAGTAGACATCAAGGCCTCGTAGTTTTGTTTTGAACATGAAACCTGAATCTGCCGCTGTTGGACCTCTTCCCCTCTCCATAGCATCTTGTCACCTCAGAGCTAGGTGACTGTAGAACCGAACCTGCTCCCATACGGCCATTCATTTCTTCTCCTGCTGTACTACCCATCATTCCTTCCTTGAATACAAGCATCTCTGTTTTCTCTTGATCAGGACCAGCAAGTCATTCTTCAGTCACAGTTTCCTGAAGAGGAGAAGCAGGGGATCAGAAATAATGAAAAAGATAGGAAAGCTGGGCTCAGGAGATCTTGCACAAGCTACGACTTACGCCAAGCAAGTTTATTAAGAAGTTCAGTGTCACCGGGTAGTGGTGGCACACTCTTTTAATCCTGGAACTCAGGAGGCAGAGGCAGGTGGCCCGTGAGTTCAAGGCTAGCCTGGTCTACAGAGGGAGTTCAANGCCCCGTGAGTTCGAGGCCAGCCTGGTCTACAGAGGGAGTTCAAGGACAGACAGGGATACATAGAGGAACCCTGTCCTGAAAAACAAAATCCAAAACCAAACAAATAAGAGTCAGTATCTTATGTTTGTAGGGGAAATAGGACAGGATCAGCAGAAGGATATCCTACGAGGGGACAAAGTCAGCAGGAAGCTAATCAAGCAATGTTGCCCAAAGGGAGCATGGGATGTCACAAGTGTACCACAGACCAAATGATCAGCGGCCTTGGGACTGATAACCACAGTCCTTCAAGGAAGTGAAAAGTCATGTATCTGGGATCCAGAACCACAACTCCTCTAAGGCCACCCCAGGCCGATACTGGCCTTGCCAAGCGTGTTCTTGGTTTTAGACATGAAACTCAGCTCTTTCTCCATACATCAGGACCTCAGGAAAAGACTTAGGCTGAGGCCAAAACACTCTCTGCTTCCTTTTTGCCTTCTTATTTCCCCCTGACATGCCTGCACATATTTACACAGTACATGTATGTATACAGACACAGACCCACTCATGTACAAATACACACCTTCATTCCTGCCTTAACCCACAAGCCTTCTTCACTACACTCCAGGAAAAGCTCAAAATTCAGGGATTTTAGTACAACTGAGACAAAAATCTGCAAGTTCTCACTGCTACCTCTTCATCCTCCGCATCCTTCCCTACCTTTATGCTTCATTCTGCCATCCTAGAGCTGATTGCCACTTTGCAGAACTGCTCCTTATTCGTGAGTGGGTTTGTTTATAGACATTCCTCTGTCGAGAGTCCCTCCCTACTCCTTCACTCTATCAATGCCTGTCAAGTTCCCACATTCTCCAAGCCCACGCCCGCTGCCCCTTACTGTGGATTGGAATGGTGTCTCCTTCTGCTCTCACAATGCTTTAGCGTAGCAGGCTTTTTCTTTCAGGCCTCCAACCAGCTCCCAAATGGTGACATCAATACTCATTGTTGGTTATGAATGCTCAGCGTTAGCTTAGGCTCCTTTCTTGCTAGCTCTTAAAAACTTAACTGTTTCTCTTCGTCCACATTTTGCCTTGGAGTTTTTATCTTTCTTTCCTTCTGTATATCTTAATTTCACTGCTTCTCCTGCTGGTGGTGTATCCCTCTTGTCCTCGTTCTCTCACCCTTCTTCTCTCTTAAGCCTAGATTTCTCCTCCTACTTATTCTCTTTGCCCACCAGCCCCACCTATCCCTCTCCTGCCTAGCTGTTAGCCCTTTAGCTTTATATTAGAACAATCAGGTGCCTTAGGCAGGCAAGGTGAAACAAACGCAACACATCTTTACACCATTAAACAAATGCAGCACAAATATAACACATCTTTACATCATTAAACAAATGCAGCATAAAAAACACATCTTTGCCTAGTTAAAATATTATTCCACAACACTTTAATCATATTTTTACCATGGTACTATCACATGTCAATATTTACATGTCTGTTTTACTCTCATACTAGACTTTCACGTCTGTGGAACTGTACTACAACTTACTCATTTCTGTTATCCCATATGGTACCCAGTACAGAACTTGGCACTGAGAGAGAGCTTGGAAATGTGTTTGAGTATATGCTATTAACTTCTATAATAATGTCAACAAAATTCTCTTTCTCTCTCTCTCCCTCTCCCCATCTCTCTCTCTCTCTCTCTCTTTCTCTTTCTTCACATGCACATGTACACACACACACACACACACACACAATGCCAACATAAAACAAAATATAACTATAATAGTCTTATTTAAGAGTTTTGGTAACCACTTGCACAGGTATTTCCCCTAATGATGCAGATAAGTCCCTCACTTTCCCCATGGAACTTCACGGATAGTCCAACAGTGAAGAACAGGTGAGTTGAAAACCCTAAGGAAAGTTCTTAGCCATTTTCCTTTGGTTACCACTGACCTTGTCCTGGAAGAAAACCATTGATCCAAGAGTCTATAAGAGCTCTCCACCCTAAGAGAGATGCACACATCCTTCAGGCAGTCACATGGGGCTTCTTAACTTGCATTAAACTCAATGGTACTGTGGCCCATTTAATCCAGTGGGTCCCATATTGGCCATTTTTTCTGACCTCACACCCAATAGTGGTCTTAGGGCTAACAAATTTTACTGGATATGTGTATTAAGTGTTGCAGAGGTTGGGAAGAGCTTTCTAAGTTGGCTGTCCTATTAGGCTCTCTTGACATCCCTTAGTTGCTGGCTACAGGCCCTCTGCTCAATCTCAGCTTCCCATTTAGTCTGGGCCCTACAGTCTGTTTCTGGGCTAGATAAGAACAAACGTCTGTCTGTATTTTCCTCAGTGTAGCTAAGACACTTTTTGATCTCGGCATTGTCAAAAGCTCACAGGTGACAAGCTGCAGAAATGCAATCAAAGCCCTAAAAAATGTACATTAAATTCTGAACAAAACAAATATTGATTTTTAAGAAAGGACTAAATAGACACTGGGGAGCTGGCAATGAGGTTTTTAGATTGTTAAATATGAAACAAAGTTCTTTTATTCTATATTCCCAGATGGTTCCTTCCTGTGACACAGTATCTGGAAGCTGGAAAAATTCTAACCCTTTGATTGGTGAACAATTCTAACCCTTTGATTGGCAAGAGCTAGTCAGGGGTCTCTGTAATCAATGTTCCTTATTTTAAACAAGAAGACAAGTTAGCCACTCTTCACAGCGCTTTGATGTCTCTCTTCTCTGTGGTCCCATCTACTGCAAGAAGCACAGAAAACACCTTGCTGGCTTTAGCTTCAGATTTTCTTTTATTGACAAAATACAGCTAGACAAAGTTGCACACATTTCATGTCTTACAGTAGGACCTAGATCTGCGAAGTGGGACAGGAAAGCATTCTTTAATTCTTTACAGTCAGACGCATGCTAATAAAGCCACATTAAAGCAGCATCTTCCTCATGTCTTATCTTTGTTTAGAGAAATGCAGATTGATGGATTGGCTGACCTACTGATTGATATTTCCGTGTATCAGCATATGAGGGGCTGAATAATAGAAGTCCATTTAGGTTCATGCAGACCTATAACCACATTCAGATAGTAGCTGTTATCAGGCAGCCACAGCAGTTCGAAATGGTGGCCAAGGAGGACAATGTTGGCTTCCATTGTTTCACAGCTTCTTTATCCCCATCCCTTTGCATTTGAAGTTCTGTAAGTGACTTGTATAGAGTAAAATGCCTCGTGCTTCCTCCCCTTCCCCACCAACACCACCAGTGGCAACACAGTGTCTCTAGTTCTTACTCTTACCGGACACACCATGATGAAACAAACCTTCAGGGGCAAGCTCTGCTCAGAGCAATGTTGGTCCACTTATTAGGTCCATTGACTGCTGTAACTGAAATTCAAGAAAAGAAAAAAATGTGCAACTAGCAGTTGAGTTTGCAGTTTGTATACGAAAGGCCTTGGGGTTTGGTCTCTAATCCCACAAAATGAAAGAAGAAAGGAAAGGAAGGAGAGAAATCAATTAAAAGCAGCAGGGATTTGGGACTGAGGCATAATTCAGTGGCAGAGCACTTGCTGGGAAGGGCTAGCAGTTTCATTCTGCTCTATTCCTCGACTGAACAAGTGAATGAGTGAATAGATATATAATCCTAGAGATAAACGGGACCTGGCTCGGGCCTTCTTGACAACAAGTGATCGTTGAAGACCCTACGTTTTGGATAATTTGTTTAGCAAAACTGTTACCAGACACTGAAGTAGATGTGCAGTGCTGGGGAAACTGAGTCCTGCTTGTATTGAGGATGCTAGCCATGTTAGTCTGTTAATCTGAAGATGAAAGAAATCTAAGGGCCTTTCTGTTCTCCTCTACTATTTGTACTTCATTCCAGGCCAGATCTTTTTTCTTCTTCTTCTTCTTCTTCTTCTTCTTCTTCTTCTTCTTCTTCTTCNCTCCTCCTCCTCCTCCTCTTCTTCCTCCTCCTCTTCTCCTTCTCCTTCTCCTCCTCCTCCTCATCCCCTCCCCCTCCTCTTCCTCCTCCTTCTCCTCCTTCTCCTCCTCTTCTCCTTCTCTTTCTCCTCCTCCTTCTCCTCCTCCCCTCCTCCTCCTCCTCCTCATCCCCTCCTCCTCCTCTTCCTCCTCCTCCTTCTCCTCCTCCTCCTCTTCTTCTTTTCTTTCTTCTTCATTTTCTTCCTCCTCCTCTTCTTCTTCTCCTTCTCCTCCTTCTCCTCCTCTTCCCCTCCTCCTCCTCCCCTCCTCCTCCTCCTCTTCCTCCTCCTCCTCTTCTCCTTCTCCTCCTCCCCTCATCCTCCTCCTCTTCTTCTTTTCTTTCTTCTTCTTCTTTTTTCTTCCTCCTCCTCCTCCTCTTTTTCTTCTTCTTTTGCCACAGGCAAATACTGTAGATTCATAATTCTCTACCCCACACTTATAGGATGCCACCAGAGATGTCACCTTTCCTGGGCTCTGCTTCTACATAAGGAGTGACTTTAGTGTTAATCATCAAGTAACTATGAAAATATTATTTTGCTTTTTTTATATATAAACTTCAAAGATAGAGTCCCACACAAATGAATGGAGTCAAGTCCCTGTCATTCTCTTGATCTCAAAAACTGGGTTACCTTTCCCTAAATGGCCCCAGAACACCGTTGGGCCACAAAGAACAGACTCGGTAGAATCACTTACTCTGTATCTGTAGGCCACTGGTCCCACATCAAACTGAGGTGCCCCCAGAGGTTTCTAGAAGGCACTTACCTCACCAGCACATTAAGAAGACATTAAGGCCCGCTGAATATCCACCCTTACCCCCTTCCTCCTTGCAAGTCTCCGCACAGCCCCGCCTGAGACCAGGATTCATGGGCTCTGACTTCATTCGACTTGGAAACTAGCAAATGGTGAAACTGACCAAGAAACTTGTCATCAGGCAGGGCCTTTGTGAAATGGCAGTCTAATTGGCCATTTCATATTTTTGTTATTTCTTTTGCGATTCACATTAAAAATATGTTCCACGAGTGGCCACCTGCTGGGAGCAAGGAGCCCCTTGTCACTCTGCAGTTGTTCGGTGAGCTAATGAGTATCTGCGCCAGCCTTCTCACCTCCTGCCTCAGTTCCCTCATTCCCGCCCCACTGCTGTGAGGCCCGACCCTCACAACAAGTCTCCAAGCTCTGCGGGTCATGAGGATTACCAAAGCAGGAAGGGAACATCGCCCACCGGGGAGCCTCCATTAAGAGGCCTCTCTTCCTCGAGTCTATGAGGTCACCCAAAGACGGGTGTGGAAAGCTATCTTCAAGGACACGTTATCATAAGCAGCCAATCCCCTGAGAGAATTTCAGCCTCCGAGACTCCTAACGGGGAAAACACCATTTCGTCCACTAAGCCACATCAGCTGGAGCTGGGAGGCACCCAGCTCACATCTGCGGAACAGCTTGGACCAGGACCGTATGTTCTGTCAGCGTTTAGGTGGGGCCCACTCTGCAGCCCTTGCCAAAATTTCAGCCGGGTCCTCCCTGCTCCCCACCCTGGACCACGTTCATCATCTTTACTGAGCATCTCAGGAAAGAAACAGTAACCTCCCCTAAGTGGCTCACCCACCTTCCTCTGCCTTAGGAAAACAGGCAGGAGCCATCAAAAGGAGAAGATGCTATTCGGGCAACCGGCTCTACAGTCATCTTTCTCATGATGCGGCCTTCTTACCCTGTGGGTTGCTAAAGGGAGAATGAGCAGCCAAGAGAGACTGGCCTGTTCCTCCCCACAATAAAGCTGCATTTTTGTTTAGGACCAAGGATTGTAACCCATCTTACAACTGGAAATTTCAAAAGAAAGATTTCAGTGGCGGCACTAGACCCTCCCTCAGTCTGCGCTTGGGGATCCAAAGTACTATGTTTTTCCTAGAGCTTCCTGATAGATTTTTACTAAGAGGGGCTATAGTGGTATATTATTTGTATTTTAATAAATAGATCTTGCCTGAAGACCAGGGGCAAAGCTGAGCCACTAGAGGCCAAGCAGTGGTGCCACACCCCTTTAATCCCAGGATTTGAGAGACAGAGGCAGAGGGATCTCTGTGAGACCAAGGCCACCTGGGCTACACAAGATCAATGCAGAAACAAATCCAGGTGGTAGTGGCCTACACCTTTTATCCCAGTACTGGGGAGTCATACGCCTTTAATTTTAGCACTAGAAGGAATATAAAATAAGAAGAGAGAGAGGTTCAGTCGGCTTGGTCTGCGGTTACCCAGCCTTGGTAGAGGTAAGGTTGCCCAGCCTTGGTAAAGGTAAGACTTCTCTAGTGGCTTGACTGCCTTGCATTTCTGGTTTTCGGGTTGAGCCCTAGTTTGTCTCTGGGTTTTTATTATTTGTGCCACAAAGGGCCAACATTTTTCATCTATTGCTTGTCACATGCATCTCTGGGAGCAGATTTGGTGGTTTTAATTCCTTAGAAACCTAAAAACAAAGTTAGTCTCTCAGTCTGACTGCAATAGGCGAATGGCAAAGAAGACTGTCACTGCAAAAGATGGCTTGTGTGACAGGAGGTGACCAGAAAGGGAAACAGAAGCAAGCAGTTTGGTTATCCCTTCAATGCTTTCTTATTTTTAACCAATCTACAAAATAACAATCACTTTAAAGTCCTTTATTTCAGTAATGAAGTGCTGAGCAAACTTGCTGTTTAAACATCAGTGGTGCCGCCCAGACTTGGTCTAGGAATGGGATTTGCTTGCAGCAGCAGGTCTCCATAGATGCCCTTACATAAATGTCCAGATTGTGGGGCGTTCGATGTGCCCTGGGAGAGTGGCACCCTTGACTTTTCTAACTCGTGGGGAATGTAAGAAAAATCCACATATTTGTTTACGTTCTTTCCCTCACACTTAAAATGGTAGCTAAGGAAACCAATTTACTTTAGAACGATTTGTGCAAAGCCTTGAGAAATAACCTATCAAGGGAGCGTGGTGAAATAACCCAGCAGGGAAACGTGATGAAGTGATGGTGCACAGGCGCTTGATGGTCCTTGCTGGGTAGAGAGGATGCAGAGCCTCCTCACAGCCTAGTACACGGTCAATGAGCCCTCCACTCGGAGCTGAGCATATCTGACCCCCTCAGTACTGTTTGTAATTTGTGATTTCTTACCTAAACAAAATAAAACAGAACATTCCAGAAATACAAAGGTTAGTTTTTAAAGTGATTCTCTTTATGAACACACACAATGTAAGTCTCCAAACTTTTAAAATTACAATAATAGTTATTAATACTAAAATATGCTCTAGTGAAAAAAATGCTTCCAGGCTGGAGAGGTGGCTCAGCGGTTAAGAGCATTGCCTGCTCTTCCAAAGGTCCT
>LOEQ01003770.1:45782-61043 GCA_001685075.1 Bramus lutescens
GCGGCTAATTCCCTTAAGCCTGCGTCTTATCTTTACTGTTGTTGTGCATTAATGCCTTCTAAACCGGTGACTAAATGCTGAGTGACGGTCAATTGCGATATTCTGAGAATTAAAAATTCGGCCATTTTAATTTTGTTTAAAAAATAGACATTTTCTTTCCTTTCACTTGTTTATTATATTTTGGTAGAATATAGCATTAACTATAATCTTCCCAAAATATTTCATTAGAGTAAAAACCTCCTCCCCCCCCCACAGGATTATTGGTTTGAATCAGGAGAAAGGATGGACTAAAGTGAGAAAAGGGCATTGCTCCCAAATGCTTTCTGCTGCCAGGCTTTCATAGAGCTTGCGTGGTTCTCTGGGTAGGAGAGCTTTCCTAGACTCTGCTTTTCTACACCTAATAACTAACCCTTCCAGTCCCCAAGCACGTGTTTATCGAGGTGGGGGCCTTTTTTTCTTCCAATTATTTAAAATTCTTCACTGCCTTTACTTCCTGTGAAACAGAGCAGGGCTTTCATTAAGAATATTTATGGGAAATAATGTATTGGCGGAGTTGAAGACATTACCTCTTTTGCCAAGTCAGTTGTCTGAATGCAAATGTGTAGGTACAGGGTTTATCAGCAACACTCACTAATGGAAAGTACTAATCAAAACTTTTCTACAGCAGTAAACTTTTATATTTTTAACCACTGGATTCCAATTAAATGTATCCAATATAGCAAGCTTTGATTAAACAAATTTAAAAAGAGATTATGTATACACCCCCGTGGAAAACAAAGCTGGTTAGGTATGCAGACACTTGTATATTCTTAATAGAAGTCTTTACCTGATGCTAAAACCCAATAAATTGTAGCCTGTAATGTGCCTCGGATTGTGTTGATTTACCTGTATTACACAGTCAGCAGAAACCAGCATTACCAGGTACACACCACACTTATATATTCTGTGCATATAAAATGCATATAAAAGATCCTTTTTTCTTTTTTATAAAGAATTACTGAATTTCATTAGGGCACGTTTTACTCTAAAAAAGAAAAAAAAAGTTCTTTGTGGACCGTGGAACACACTGATTGCAAATAAAGGGTGACAAGCAGTGCCCATGCCTGTAAAGGGAGGAAAGCTCATAGCGTGGAAAAGGCACCAGAAATACAAGATTTGCCCATATCCTAGTATGCAGTTAGCAAGATCTTTAAAACTTCTCCCTGCTTGCACTAGTATATAAATATTTTCCTAAATGACTCAAAAAAGATATTATGTTATTTAATTGAGTCTGTTAGGAGAGGGCTGGGATTAGACGAATGAAAATCATTTGGGACTCTATTTCAAGAAAAAAATGTCATTTTCTTCATCTGAGGATTTAAACACAACATCTTTGCAATTTCCAGTGGGAAAAAAATCACAAGTTTTTCATATGTGGGATCCCCCCCGCGCGTTTAAGTTTTAGGATTAGTTGCAGCCTTAGAAAAATATTTAATTCTCTTTATTCTGTGACAAGCCGCTCCCAATGAATCCAGTCTGAGTGTCTAAGGAAATAAAAGAAACCTCTTGACAAGCGAGAAGTCTCCCAGACACCCCTTCCTGTCAGGGTTTTCCAAACCCACCCGTGAGCAGGGGCCACATCTGAGAAGAGGCGAAGGGCAGGGCTTCTTTCCCTGACCTTTGTCGGGTTTAAGTAAGAATTGGGCTTCTTGCTCAGTTTCTCGGAGTGTTTAAACGTCCCTATCGGGCACGATGAAGATTGCTCGGAGAGCACATTCTGAACACAGAAACGCTGGTTGCTTGTCTCCTTTGCCTGTGTTGTTCATCTCCCACCTTTGGCTGGTTGCAAAAAGCCATGCCAGTCTTTTTAAAATAATGTCACTACACGAAAATCTTCGTAGGTGTCCTATAGTGAAAACCCACGCCGCCTTTAAAGCCGTCCCGGCAAACACTGCCTGTTTAGAGCAGAGACGGGCAAGATGAAGCAGGTGACACTACTCATCTTTTTTAATCTCAAAATTTAGAAAATAAAAACTTGTCAGAAAAGACTTTTTTCTTGCCTTGGGGTCCTAACTTTATAGATGGAAGAGGTTGCTTTGGGGGGAACTTGTTTTGTGGAAGGATATGGCAGATCGTTACAGAAATTATGATGGGAAACTGAAACCCATGGGGCTGTGTCAAAGCTAATCCTGAGTTCAATACCCGGTATCAACCTAGTTTTCCAAACCCAAGGAAGTGGTAGAAATGATCCATGGGTTTCAAGAGTCAGCTAAGGTTGATAAGTCAGTCACGGAGTGCCCAGGTGTCCCCTAGCAGGCCTTGGGACCCCCATCTCCCCGACACCAGCCTCTCCAGGGCCTGCAGAGGAAAGCCTGTGGACCAGCTATTTGCTCCCAGGAATCCGACTGCAGTCACTGAGCGTTTAGGTTAGAGTCAGCCTGTGTAAGTGTCCCGGAGTAAGGAAATCACCCTGCTAAATTCCTAGCCTGAGGGTCCCTACGTGGGTCACCTGCAGGGCACGCCTAGAGATCGTTTCCTCAGATCGGGCGCCCTCTGGCGCTGCCATGGGAGAAATTCAGCCTTCTAAGGTACATGCTGGGGGAGGGAGGGGAAGAGGAGAGGCCGGCGGCGTGGCTTCTGTGGCTTCTTTGGCCCTGGAGGAAGCAAAGTTGGCTGCCACCTACCTAAAACATTTACTGGGCTCCGTCCTAAATTGTGGTTCTTGCCTGAGTGTTTCAAGACCGCAAAGCCTCGCGACACAATATCCGCAACAGTCTCTCTAGAGAGATGATACTCCTCCTCCTACTCCAACTGTGACCTGGGAATCTCTAGAATTTGCCACCCCACCCCCACCCCCATCCCCGACTCTCACCCAGCACTCCCACCACGCCTTACCTATTCTTTTGTTTATATTAACCCGAAGTACACTGTTTGATGTATCAATTTGACAAGCTGAAGTCCCCATCCCCCATCAGACACTATTCTAGAGGTTACTTGTGAAGTCCTGTGCAGATGCCATTGAAATCACTATCATCTGGCTTTGAGTAAGGGAGATTATACTGGATCATGAGAGTGGACCTGAATCAGTTGATCTGAAGCTGTTCAAAGCAGGCTTGAAACTTCCAGAAAGGGGAGAGGAGCGTGGGCACTAGCTTCAGCCTTGTCTCTCTGTCTCCCATCTTCCTTCTTGAGGCTGCTCAATGAGGCTCAGACATGCCTTTCCAGCTCAGGCATAGGACAAGCGCTTCCTTCCTCTGTCTGGATGGTACCTGACAAAACCCACTCAGCCCAAATCAGGAAAAGCAGTAAGGGAATCCAAGACACCAGGAGGCTCCACTCATCTCTTCCAATAGTTAATAAGTTCTTTTTGATCGTCTGGTTGTGGGTACAAGGTACTGTGTGCTTTGGAGATGCAACTAAGGACCGACGGAGCCACCGAGTTACTTCCTCACCGGGGCTGCAATAACCCCTGAGTTAGGCACAAGGAATTAGGTACTGCATGAGACGGACAGTGGTTGGAAAGGAATGGCTGGGATGGCTTTGCATGTGTGAACAAACAGAGCTCTACAGGACGACCTGGGCCAGACACCATCTTTAATTGATGGCTTATTGTGGGTACCGGTGGCGTGTTTGGAGCTATATGAAGACACTGTAAGAGAGGGGCCGGTGAGAGGAAGCAGACAGCAGTCTGCCCTGAGGGCCTTCAGTCTATCATCACTGGAGGTCTAATACTTGTTTACCCCACGGCCAAACCTCCTGAGTCATCCGCCCCCACAGGGCTTTTGCTTTGCACTTGCTGTTTCTGTGTACGCCAAAGGGGTGACACTTGCTGGTAATGGATCAAAGCTGTAGACCATTGGCCACAGCTAAGACAGCCAGACCTGGAAAAGAAAAGAGCCTCCTAGGCCAAACTGAGCAGTCAAGTAAAAGAACTCATCCCATCTCTAACATCTCTTCCCGACACCCATGGTCCCCTGCACTAAGGACAAGGATGGCAATCAAATAGAGTATGCCAACCCAACACACATGTAATGAGTCCCTGCCTTGAAACCAGCCCTCACCCTGTAGCCAGTCCCCGACTGTGTTTTTGCGATCACCATTGGTCTGCAAGTGGATTGCTGCATCTAGGGCTGACTTCCATGTAACCGCCTCCATGGATATTTTCCTTGACAGCCACACCTTCCTTTGGACCCAGTCACAATTGGAAATGACTTTCTCTTTTTCGCCATTCCCATGATTTCGAAGAAGGCCTCTTAACTGACCGTTGTCTTGTCCCGAAGTGCCATGTTTCTCAAGAGATGAGCAGCCTTGGACGACCCCCATTTCTGTGTCAGTGGCATGGACTTCTCTCCAGAACCAATTGTTCTCTTGTATGGTCATTTGTACAGATGGTGAGCATCACCAAAATGAGAAGTCAGCAGCAGAACTCGGCATCCTCTTCCCTTTGCTTCTAACCTGTTGCCAACCCAAAATGCTCTTGCTGAATTAATGATACCAGAAACCAGATACCAGGAAGGAAAAAAAAAAAAGCCCTCCTCAGGAACTATCCAGGAACCATTCTCAGTAGAGCTTGTGCCAAGACTACCAGAGGCTGCAAGCTGGTCCTGCTGTCCTCCCCATGTGGCTGGCATCTAAGGTTTAAGATGGATCATAGAACATCAGCTCCGCTCTTCCTTGTACTCTTGCTTACGTTCTTCCTGGACTTCCCTCAGGAATGGAGTGGGACTTGAAAGTGTCAACCAAATCAATCCTTTTCCAGTAAGTTGCTTTAGCTCAGGTGTTTAATCCCAACAGCTGACAGGAAACGAGAGCAGTTATGTGCGTATTTTCAGGGAAGGCCTTGCCTCTGTCGTTCGGGCTGACCTGAAGTTGCTTTGTAGCTCAAGCTAGCTTCAGCTTATGGTTCTTCTGCCACAGTTTTCCGAGGGCTGTGATTTTAGGTGTGTACCACAACGCCTGGCTTCGACGACAGAACTTGAGATTGCACCCTTTGATGGGTGTTGATTGTATTCCCTGTGTACAAGGGTAGACTTTAACAGATTTCTTACTTCTCAAATACATACTACTGCATTTGCAATCAGGGCCCCATGGATAACCCCTCAGCAATGGCTGTCATCAGAAATACTATTTGCCACTGCTATATCACAGCATTTCAAAGTGAAGGGGTGCACTGTGAATGGCCAGCTCCCCCTTTCCCTGCTGTGGAAATAGAAGCCAGGTGTTGGGGAGCAGAGACAGAGCATGGGAACAGTATGCATGGTTGGGGTGCCTCCTGGAGACGAGATCTCTAGGGGCGGTGTGTAATAACCACTCTGTTAAGTCTGTGAGAACTTGATGGTGCTGATGGTTTCTGTGATCTGGCGTATATAACACAATCACTTTCATTTTTAGTGTGGCTTTCAGCTATCCATATGACCAGGAGTCCAAGTGAGCTGTGGCTGGTCATTCTCCTAATCTCTCTAGAGAAGTGGATTCAATGAAGGGCCAGCCCTGGAGTGTAACAAAGAAAATCACTGGACCCAGGAGTGGTGGCTCAGAAACTTCTTAGGCAATGACACATGAGGATTAGGTGTTCAAAGTTGGCCTGAATTACACCACAAGATGACTGTGTCTCCAGAAAACATGGAGAGGGTCTTTGAACAGCCAATAGGAAAGCCTCTTCTTGACTTTAGTGGGCCAACCTGAATCCATGCACTCATTCGCAGTATTTATTGAGCTTGGAGCATAAGGAAAACACAGACTTCCTGGCACTAGAGAAAAGGGGCCTCATTGAGAACAGGTCCGTGGTCATATGGTGATGATGTCTAGTGGGGTAACCAGGGAGCAACATGAACAAATAAGATAAGTTGAGATGGTGGCTACATGCTGCTAAGGAAATCCCTGGGGCAGCATGGGAAGGAGCTGGGGCAATCAGAAGAAGTGTCCAGCAGCGAGAGATACAATGAGCAGTAATAGCAGAAGCAGCCTTGGCAGGATTTGCACCAGAGTCAAGCAGAAGGAACAGCAGGGGGAAGCAAGGAAGGGGCTGAATCCTTAGATGGAGGCTTTGTGCTTTCTGCTGGAGAGAATGTTTACTAGCTGGAACAATGGGAGAGAATGAAATCAGAGCCCTAGGTGGGGCTCTTGAAGGCCCTGGGGGGAGGGGGTTGGATTGGATTAAAAGAGCAGAGGGAGCCATTCCATGTTACAGTGAGGGAAATCATAAGGTTCGATTGAGGATGGATGAGCTGGAAATTATGGCAGCCAGCAACCTGTGTGAGAAAGGAGGGGCATGACAGGGANTTTTTTTTTTTTGTCAGCTTGACAAATCTAGGCACATCCAGGAGCAGGAAATCTCAGTTGAGGAGTTGCCTTCCTCAGACTGGCCTGCGAGCATATCTATGGGACATTTTCTTGATTAATAATTGACGTGGGAGGGCCCAGCCCACTGACTGCTGTACCGTTCCTGGGAAAGTGGTTCTCGGTGGAAAAGAAAGATGGCTGAGGTAGCTCCGAAGAGCAAGCCAGAAGGCAGCGCTGTTCCGTGGTCTCTGAATCAGTTCCTGCTTCCAGGTCCCTGCTTAGAGTTCCTGCCCTGACTTCTCTCATTGATGAACTCCATCCTGGGATGTGGAAGTCAGGTAAACCCTTTCTTTGTGAGTTGCTTTTGGTTGTGGTGTCTATCACAGCAATAAGAAGCAAATAAAAAAAAAAGGATCCTAGGTTTGACAATTTACTATATATATACTAAAATGATGGAAAAGGGAGGGTTCAAAGGCTCAATACTTAAACTAATTTAAAAAGTTTTAAAAGCTATCTACGTGAAGAAATACTAAGTGGCCTGACCTAGTCATGGTACACTGTAGACATACATGTGTCTTGAATCATTGCTCTCCACCATGTGTCTGTGTGTGCAAACCTGTAGTTCTTATGTTTCCGCTCAAAATTAAAAAGTAGAAGCAGAATTCTGAAGAGAGACTACAGGAGAGAAACAGGTAGAGTTGCGGGGCAAGGTTAGACCAGGGTTATAAATTTGAGTCGCATCCGTTTGCCAATGTTATTTAAAGCCACAGAGCTGAATGAGCTCACTCAGGGAGAGAGTGTAAATACAGACAAGGTCCCGGGACTGGGACTTTGGATCCAGCATCGATCTGGAGGTCATCAAGAGGAAGAACCATTCTTCCAGAATATGGAGACCTTTTCCATTCCAAGGGGCTGCTTATGTTTTAAATGGTACCCAAGGACGTAAAGATTTCCCACATATCTTAGCAATAAACGCCGTGGCACCGTCTCCTGTGAGTTTTAAGTCATCCTTGTCACTATGGGGAAGTAGCTGCAGGAGGATGGAAAATGCATGTCACTGAGGGTCAGGAGACCCTGGAAGCTTTCAGACACTCTGTCTGCCACTCACTGGTGCTTTAAGGAGCCTAAGCCACAGCAGGGCAGCATCCCATTTTCTCCTCTGTAGCTTGGAAGTCACGATGCCTCCCTTAGGGGTACCATCAAAATTAATTAGGGAATAGGTAGGATCGGGCTTTGTGCCCTGCACGACCATGCTGCTCATCGGGAGCCACTCACCACAAGCCACTTAAGAGGAAACCCAACTACACATTAGGGTCTTAAGACTAAAAAGACACGATGACTAAAGGCGAGATGGGAAATAGCAGTGTGGAGACTGGCGGAATCCAAATAAAGCTACAGGCAAATGAACGGTACTGCGCGCTGTGTCAGCACGGTGCCGCAGCAGCGCTGTGTGGAGGCTAATTCCGCCCTTGATTGATCTGGATAAAGGAAGGGTGGGTGGGGACTCTGTATTTGCTCAGCAAAAAGTGAAAGAAAAATCAGTTTCTCGGTCACATTGCTGCACATCTAGAGTCCCTGCCAGGCACCAGCCTCTGAGCACTTCTCCTTTAGATAGCTTCCATCAGAGCACGGCATTCTCTCCGACGGTGCTGCGTACGGGATTAAACACATATGGTGATACAGCATCGTACCCTTTGAGTGCAGCACCATGGGAGACTCAGCAGCTTCAGTGAAAGGGTTCAGGTAAAAAGCAGATAAAGAAATCAGTCTGCCCTCCCAGGCCCAACCAGCATTGCCTCTCTTTGGATATTCTTCCGTCTGTCAACATGGGATGTGGCTACACCAAATGACAGGTCTCCAAATGCCATTTCTCAGTTCCCTACCACAGTTGGGTCTACCCTGGGCCAGCACACTCAACCCCAATATGAACACTGGAAGTGCATGTGCTGGCCAAAGACACAGTCTGCTCGCTAGTCAGCTTGCTAGCGCGTGGGGTTTTAGGGTTTGATAGTAGAGAGGAGCCAATGGGAAGTTGTCTTTTAAACATGATGCTCATCTGGCTTTATGCTAAGTTTTTATTCATGCCTCCCAGTTTTCCAAAGAGAATTAACTCAGTCTGTACAACACAGGAGTTTGGAAAGCCCAGGTGACTATTGATTTTTCCCTCTTCATACCCAACCGGGTAGTCAGTAGCAACAAATAGCAATTTCCACTCCAGATCTCGGAGACAAAGCTTGAGCATTAACCCGTGAATTTCCATCAAGTTTGTTGATATTGATATATGCTCTTTCTCTTTCTGCTATTGAGAGGGAAGAAATGGAAGCATATTCCAATGCAGAAAGGAAGAACTTGGAACTTGCCTCAATAAATAGTTCCTTTCTTACCAGGTCAAACTGAAATATTGACCAGAATTATTTAGTTTTCTTGGCATTAATAGCTAGTAAATATAGCTGAAGTTTCTGTGTTTGTTTCTTTTTTTGCAACTTGGTCTCAGTATATCCCAGGTAGCCTTAGATTTGCTTTGTAGTCAAGATTCACCTGGAACCCACAATCCCCTAGCCTCAGCCTCCCCAGTACTGGGGATCCAGGTGTACATCATCAAGCCTGCACATGTATTTGAAATTCTGATGACTGACTAGCTAATTATTTTTATTTTCTTCACTTAAAATATACATCAGTTAGGGTTCTTGTTTAAATCTGAAGTCATGTTCGAAAACCAGAATCTTTAATAGGCATAATCATGTACACGTAGTACCCAGAGTTTTCTTTTATGCTTTTAATATAGCACTATATGTGCTAAGAATGAATTGTCTGTGCCCAAGCAGATATGAGGGGTTTTTTTTTTAATACCGCAAGTAAAAAGTCTTTAAAATGGAAAGACAGAGGAAGTTCCTGGAGAACTTCAGGCAGTGATTACTGTGCTACAGATCTTTGGGTGGTTCCCCTGAGAAGTAAGGCGCAGACAGCCAATGACAGTCAACCCAACTCAGGCCAATGGTGACTTGCGTGTGCATAACTCTTAATGTTTAATAACAAAATATTGTTACTCCTTAGAGCCTACTGCGCCTAAAGACCAAGTTCCCAGTCTATGAAGCTTTGGGGATGTGGTAGGATCATAAAGAGGTGGAGCCCTTGGGAAACAAGTTAGATAACATGGGACTGGCCTTGAAAGGAATGTTGAGAGCTCTGGATTCTTTCTTTTGTTCAGATGGGTGCATCTTCTCTGCCATACGCTGCCACTGCCATGACTGATTGTGCTCCCACAGACCCAAACAGTGGCCCCCGAAACGCTCAGTCATTTTAAACTTTAATTCTTTTTTAAGTTCATTGCCTTAGGGGTTTCGTCGCAGCAGTGGGAAACTGACAAGCACAAATAGTCTTAACCTGATTATATAAAGGTATAATTTCTGTTATTTGAATTACAGACATGCTTTCTGTGTCTATGATTGCCAGGAACAGCACAGTTGGTGATTGGTATCCATTATTGCCTTTACTTGAACAGCAAGCAATAATCCCCAAAAGGCCTTGGGCTCACAATACTATATTTTCAATAAGATGAATTCAATCCAGAAACAAAGGAATAAATGACAGGTGATGGTGACTGGGCTCAATAAATATTGGTCGGATACATTAGTAAATCTCATAACAGAAACTGTGGTGCCAATAACCAACCAAAGTGTTAGAAGTGACACTTTCTCCTAACAACTTTAAAACCAATGGTCGGAACCCACGGGGAAAACACACACACACACACACACACACACACGCACACATCATTCATAGCAGAACAAGAGGGTATTGTGTTTCCTCAGCTGGGCCCTTGCATTCTAGGTGCCTCTGGGCCCTGAGTTCTTATCTAGAATTTAGTAGCCAATGCTTGGGAGCTGGATCTTGTAACAACCCCCAGGGCTTTAAAGAAATTCTTTCAGCCTTTTCCAAGGTAAAAAGAAGACACAAACATTTCTCTTTGTTGCAGTATTTGAATTCATTTTAACAGCCTGTCAAACAACAACGAAGGCCAGTGGCCTGTCACTCTCCCCTCCTCCACTGTGGCCACTGTCCTTTCCACCGCCCCTTAGAAATGATTAGTTGCCTTTGTTAAACACCCAACGACCATGGAGCTGCCTGCTATTTTATGTGTCATGAGATTAACTGTGTCTTCCTAATACACATGCAAACATTCATTGCATTCCGGAAGAGAGACGAAAAAATACCCAGGGAGATTCCAAAACTCAGAGAGGATTACTGCAAACCTGGGAGGGGGGGGGATGTCCTCCCACACTCTCTCACTTACTGAAGTGTCATTCAGAAAGGACCTAGGAGCTACTGAGGGCTCTGGTTGACCTCCCCAGGAGACTTGGGATTGCTGAGGACAGAGTCAGGTTCAGGGTTCTAACCGTGGAAATGTCCTTTTCAGGATAGGACTTAAACATACTGAGCAAAGACACTACACTATGTGTGTTTCAAATATCAGAGTTCCTGAAGGGCTGGCTAGCTCTTCTAAGTCTACCAGATGGCACCAAGGGCTGCTCAGACCAATTCTGTCCCAGGATCCTAATGAACTCAAGGGGGTCACAGATAGGTGTCTGGAAGACAGGGAACCTGAACCCAGCTCAGGTCATCCCATCTGCCCCAGGTTAGCACCACAGCCAAGAGAGGTGATCCAGAAGTAGCTGGACAAGAAGCAGAGCGTGTAGCAGAGAAACTCGGAGGGCACCAGGAGAGAGGGCAGATGCGCAACTCTTCGGCTTGGGAAGGAGTACAAGAGGAGCCTGCTGGCTTTTCCTGACTTATCCACAAACTCTGAGCTAACTTAGGAGCACCCATCTTGTTGAGTCAAAACTTGGACGAATTCTGAATGAATAAGAAAACCTCTAGCAAAATCATACTGACTAAACTTGAAGATTGATTACAGAGCTCTGTGTGTTTTTGGACAGAAGATGTTAAATGTTTGTTGTCTGCTCTGTGATGAGTTTCATACCTGGGTCCTGGTAGACTGAAGACTGGTTCCATTCTTTTACTCCCCCCTGGATTCATGGGTTTTACTGGGCAATTGTGTTTCACCTCTGTAGAGGTGGAACAGACATCCAGGCCGCTGGGTTTGGGTTCAGACATGTGACTTGCTTTGGGCAGTGGGTTTAGTGGATTTAGTGGGAATGGTTAACAGATATAATGCAGAGACTTGCTCTACAGGAGTAGACTATGCCAGTGATAGACTGCTGGTCCCAGAAAGGCAAATGTTCTTCAGAGTAGGCCTGAATTGAACCTGCAGCCTGCAGCCAGAGTCAGAGATGTGAAAGCCATCTATAGTTATCAAAGTTGTAGCCAGCATGTAGATGTTTTGTGTTTTTTTCTTTTTTTTAAATATTTATTTTATGTATATGAGTGATCTGTCTTCATGCACACCAGGAGAGGGAATCAGATCCATTACAGATGGTTGTGAGCCACCATGTGGCTGCTGGGAACTGAACTCAGGACCCCTGGAAATAGCTCAGCCCTTAACCGCTGAGCTATTTCTTTCTGCGTTTTAAACCGCTGTGCTTTTGGGGGTTGATGTAGGGTTATTTTGACACCAGCTGATCAGACTAAGCATTACTACAGCCTTTTAAGAAACATCAACTATTGAAAGTCCACTTGGCTGTAGTGACGGCTTTCACTACCAAACATCACCACCATCCCACCAGCATCATTGGCAGCTAGCTCCCAGTGGGGCTTCTGGATGTGATGCCAGCCTCTGCTCCAAAGCATCTCTTTGAACCCTGGGCAGGTGATTTCTTCAAGCCTTACCCAGTCACCTATATCTATCTGCTGCTTAGGCATATCTGATTCTTACCAACATGTCACAGTCACTGACGAGTCCTGCAATGGAGAAGCCTTCAATTTCTTCAACCTAGTTTTCTCCAAAAATCTCTGACTTTCAAATCTTTTTCCCTTACAGGACCTCCAGGGACATGCTGGTAAAGACCACTAACCCCTGGTGTTCAATCAGATGTCTCCTTCCTAGAAACGGCCAAGGCTAGAGTAGAGATCTTGTCCCTTTGCCCCCCTAAGCTTGAGTGGTTGCTGCGTCTTGTAAATTTCTCCCTGTCCTGTCCTTTTACCAGGTACCCACTGTTGCTTCTGCTATGACATTCAAGGCCAGGAGAGGCAAAGTTCTCTCCTGTAGGAAGGAGGGCCAGACTGTGGATATTTTAGGTGTAGGGGCAGCATACAGTCTCTATGGTAATTCCCTCTGTCTCAGGCTATATTTTAGAAGCAGTCATAGACTGTATCTGAAGAACAGATGCAAATGTGTTCCAATAAAACCTCAGTTACAGAAACAGGCTGAGGAAAGTGGAAGGAGGCTGTTTATTCTGTTAGCCCTGCTGCAGGCGTTTGTAGCTGCACAGTTAAAACTCACATCTGTCTAGAGCAGGGGTGCTCAACCTCCCTAATGCGGGGACCCTTTAACACAGTTCCTCATGTTATGGTGATCCCCAACTATAAAATTATTTCCATTGCTACTTCATAACTGTAATTTTGCTACTGTCATAAATTGTAATGTAAATATCTTATATGCAGGCTATCTGATATGTGAGCCTTGTAAAAGGGTCATTTGACCCCTAAAGAGGCCACAACCAACAGGATGAGATACCGAAGCACTGATTTAGAGTTAGAGAGATGTGTGTGTTTGTGTGTGTGTATGTGTGTGTATTTGTGTGTGTGTGTTTGTATGTGTATGTCTGTGTGTGTTTGTGTGCATGTTTGTATGTGTGTTTGTGTATGTGTATATTAATGCCACAAAACTTTTAGGCATTCAACACTGTAAGTATTGCCTTATCATAAGGAGAATCTGGGATTTGGAGGGATGAAGTGATTGCCCTCAAACTCCTCACATAGTAAGTGATAAAGCCCGCATTCAACCTAGCTTTTTCTCCAGAAGAATCTAATCCTCTGCCCACAGAACTGCTGAAGGAAGCACCATCTGCCCAGTGACCTCCAGTTATTCGCTTCCATTCTCAACGCCCAGAGCCCTGGGCATCCTTGCCTCCAGACAGGAGGGAAGGGAAGCTGCAGCTAACAGGCAGACGAGGGCCCTCTGGAACCAGCACAGTATTTAAAGCAAGACTCTGTGGTCAGGCTTTGACTCACACATCAGTGGGTCAGTGGATGTGTGCTTCTCAGGAAGGGAAAATTCCTAAAGGAACTGGCAGCTAAAAGTCACATGTCATCGGCACCCTCAGAAGCCAGGACAACAGCTTCATTGACCTGTTTATCACAATGGCCACTCCATCAGCCGCATATTAAATTTCTTTATAATCCTTCAATTGAACATTTCTTCTGCAGTTTACTAAAGTCTGCTTTGTGTTAGTTTTACGGTGACTTAGGTTTCCATGTTTTCACGGTGTTCTAGAGACTTTTTCTTTGTGAGCGCTCTTTAAATGACACGGGGTGGAAAAGGCCTGGCTGCCAGAGTCAGAGCCACCTGGTGTGAACCCCAGCTTTGCAAACTCCTATCAGCTGAGTGAGCCTGGGCGAGCCCCTCAACATGCCTGGGCTATGTTTCCTGGCATAGAAAACTCTAGTACCTTCTTTATATTGTCATGTGATCACAGGAAATGATAAGTACAAAAGGCTTGGCTTGTACAAGTGCTCCGGAAATATTGGTTTCCTCCTTCTCAGAAAGAGAAGAGATTCACCTTGTGTCCCCTAAAGCAGCGCTATAGTGCCATAAACATTTAAGGGACTCAGTGTGTCTTTGCTGAATTTGATCTTTGTAAGTTTAAAAACAAAAAAAAAACACCTCATTCCCACTGCAGATATGAATTCCTCGTGTACAGAAGGCCCATCTCTTTTGTTTCTAACCTAGAGACTTTGGGAAAAAGAGACAAAGGACAGCACGAGAGGTGGGGGTGGTGGGGGAAATGAAGGACCTTTTAAGCTTTCTGTGTTTGCATGGGTTTGAGTGTCTGGGTAAGCAGGGGCTATTGGGACCGCTGGGTAAACACTTCTTGAGTGTCTCGCTAGAAACCCACTGCTTGAAACCATCTGTCTTGAGAGCCACAGGGCAGCAAGAGAATCACAGAAGTTGAACCCAGGCCTTTGTTCTCCTGGTTGGCAGTGGTAATGACAGCTCTAGCCCTCGTCTTAGGTTGTAATCTCTTTTGCAGCAAACAGCAGTAAATGTCAACTCTGGGAGCCACCCAGTTTGACGACGAATTATTTAAGCACTAAGGGTGACAAGAAGACTATATTTTATCAAGACTTCGAGGGCTTCCTTGCTGGCCTTTAATATCTGATGGGCAAAAGCATCCACAGTAGCAGATGGGGCGTGTCAGCCTGGATATATCACATTAGAGTCTAATAAAGGGTAAATATTGTAACTGACTTGTTATATCTATTTAAAAAAGCCTTTTGGGGTATCCTTGTATTTTGGCACAATGTGGCTATTCTAGAGACTGGTGACACCCTTGTCCCAGTGAGAAGCTAAACCTGCACTCGGAATGCTGTCACTTGGGACTTGGCAAGGAAGTTCCTGAATTTGGGAGAAACGTCTTGATGTATCTGAAAACTTGGAATTTTGATTGATGATTTTTTTTACCTAAATGTTTCCAAACAGTGAAGTGTCCTGTCCAATGATGCCTCAAGATGCCTCCTTTTTTCTTCCTTCAGTGCTGTTGCTTGAACACAAAGCCACATGACAGAGCTATGGAGCAAGGGAGCTGCAGAAAGCGCCTGCTGAGGTAAGTGGAGGCTGAAAGCTAGTTCAAGTCCAGAAATGAGGCTGTTCGCATCTGCCACAAGGAGAGGACCTTGTTCAAGCAGGAGACAAATTACTTTCATAAGTCTTTAATTATTCATCAAAGTTCAATAAAGTTAAAAGAAAAAAATACACCCCCCCCAAAAAAAAACCCCAAACAACAATAACAAAACATCCTAGAGGAGAGAAAGAAGACAGAGAAACCAGTGGTGGTGCACGCCTTTAATCCCAGCACTTGGGAGGCAGAAGCAGGAGGATCT
>LOEQ01003770.1:61149-66149 GCA_001685075.1 Bramus lutescens
AGAGAGAGAGAGAGAGAGAGAGAGAGAGATAGTCTTCTGTTTCAGAAAGCCAACCTGAGCAAGTCTGCAGTGTTGAAGCTATTCTCTGCTTCAACCGTAGTGGAACAGTCCATACATGGTAAAAGTACATTGTTCTCAACACACACCTGATTGCATACAAGTAACACAGGAAGTTGGAACAAGATCCATACTTATCAACATTCATAAGATACTTGATGTATTGCCCCAGAGATTTTCAAAAAGTTTAAATTTTCAAATTATGGGTAAATGTGTGTGTGTCTGTGTGGTTCTGTGCACGTGTGAGTTCAGGAACATAGGAGGTCAGAAGAAGGCACCTGATCCCTGGGAGCTGGAGTTACAGCCAGTTGTGAGAGACCTGACATGGGTGTTGGGTACAAACTCTGGTCCTCTGGAAGAGCAGCAAGTGCCCAGAGCTACCGAGCCTTCTCTCCAGACTCTGTCCTGGTTTTTGCACAATTGTGTCATTGGGGGCTTCTAGGTCAAGGCACACAGATCTCTATTGTTCCCTTGCCGCTGTGTGTAGATCCATTATTATCTGAAATTCTAAATGTCATAAAAATATTTATCATACAACAAGCAAATACCTTTTCGTTTGTGTTTGTTTGAGATAGGGTCTCTCTGTATAGTCCTAAAACATAGACCAGGCTGGCCTTGAACTCACAGCAATCTGCTGGCCTCTGAGCAATACCTTTTGCAGGGTGGTCTTTTCCTATTTCTGGCAAAGTCTCAGATTTCGCAGCTAGTGGAAAAGATGAATGGATAGCCTTATTTCATGAATAATAGTATGTCTTGGTTGAGGACTGGAGGGACATGATCCTTGATTACTGACTGGATGCGTTACAAAGACCTTATCAGGAAGATATTTTTCCATTGACATTTAAGAGAGAATATAAATACGGGTGCACGTGTTTTAAGTAAGTCCCTAGAGGCGGGAGCCTGAGCTTACAAACCTTCAGAAATGTTTTAATAGTCTGTCAAATTTAGTTGACAATGTTTTATCCATTATGGGAGCTATTTCCATAATGATAAAATTAATGGTTCAGAAGAAGGAGAAATTCTTCAACATCTAAGCACAGAAGTCATCCCAGGGGCTCTGGAGATAAATCAGCGCCTGCATTCTCTCTGCTAACGAGGAAAACCCAAACCCGTCGCAAGAGCATGTCTCCATTCCAGAGGCCTCACCAGTGGGGAAGAAATAGCGAAATCATACCCAAACTGCACATTAAACCACTCAGATAGTAAAATAACATTTAAAAAGATTTTCAGACCAATTCACAGAGTAATACCATCCTTTACATGGAAGGTGCTAAGTGCTCTTGTGTTTTAACCAGAAAATGAATGGTTTTATTTATTATTGCCAGTGCAAGCAATACTAGACCAGTGGGTTTTTACTGAATCAACCAAACCCATAACTGTGTGTGTGCAGACATGCATGTGTGCATGCACAAACACACACACACAAAACAAATGAAATACAAAGAACCATGTTCAGTGGTAGAAACAAATGAGAAAACAGATCCAGTTCCTGCCTGACGTTTTTGTTTACAAAGAGATATTTAATACATGAATTGATCTTAGTCCTATAAAGAAAACTGCAGTAGTTAGCAAAGGCCTCTTTGATCAGGTAGCCCAGAGCACAGTCCCAAAACCAGGGATGGGGCTGGTGAAATCTGGAGCAGCACCCTCCCAGCCTGGAAGTGGGCCAAGCAAGCTACCCAGAGGTAGCATCTCTGCTCTTTGACAGTTTGAAGCTCTAAAGGCCCCACAAGTAGGAACTCCAGAAACCTTGTACCTGATTCATCCAAAGTTTGACTTATTTGCCACATGCCTTTCTCTGGACAAGGGGAGTGGGCCTGGATATCCCTGGAAATGAAGCTAGAGTCTTAGGAGAACTGCTATATCCATTGTGAGTGGGCATGAGAAGCCCTGAGCCTTCCAGGCCAGTCTGGCTGCAGTTCAAAGGCATGGTCAACTAGAAGGGTAGACAGCAGGAAACCAGCAAAGCAGCAGGATAACAGGAGGGTCTTGGAGATGGACTATGAAGAGGTTCCCAGGGGAACGCAGGCATAAGGGCAGCCAATTTTCTGTGGGACACTTACGAATCTGACCTCAAACAGAGAGGAAAGTGGTGATCTCCAAAACCTGTACAGTGATTGGGTGTGTGGGTGTGTTATGTGTTGCGTGTACATGCATACAAGAATATCTGCAAACACTTGCATGCACATGCTAACTGTCTTGTTCCTTTGAGGCAGGGTCTTTCTTTGAGCATGAGGTTTCCCATTTTCCCACTAGGTTTGTATAGCTTTATCCCTCTCACCCTGGGGCTGTACATGCTAGTGGCCATGCCTGGCTTTCACATGGGTGCTGAGGACCCAAACTCAGGTCATCATGCTTGCACAGTGAGTGTTCTTAACCACCGAGCCATCTTCCCAGCCCCTCTTGTAAGATTCATCATAAATAAGATGATGATGAAGTATCTATCCTTGAAACAAGATAATAAGCACAGATAACCTTTAGATAATCATAAATGACCTCCTCATCCAAAATAAAAACTCACAAGTCCCTCCATCTCCATTATTGAAAGGAGGAGCCACCTCTTGACTGTCTTTGTTATTGTACGTCTTTCTTCCCAACTATCACATTGCCAAGGGAAGGAGGATGTTACTAGACTTCTGTTCTACTGCACAGATCAAGATTTATTATTCTAAACCAAGATCATCCCATCCCAAATTACTGTGACTTTCTAACAAGTCTTAGCATCAAGCAGGATTCCTCTTGTAACTGGGCTAGAACAATCTAAGAGCTGGAATGGGGCTCAAACATTTTAATTAGGAGACTAAGAGAAACGATGTTACGCATTTGACTCACCATCTCTCTATGGATAATACGCTCTAGATTCTGCTCCTTGGGACTGGTCTAAGGTCGTCTCATTAGACATCCATAGTCACTAGCCTGGCTATTGTGTCTATTCCATCACCAGGTGAGTGAACCCGTGCTTGAAAACCCATCCTGCAGTCTTCTCAGTGGCAGATGAAGACTGCAAAATTTGGCTTTTCTTTTTTCACTTCAAGACATTCACTGATGCTCTGCAACACTATCACACAAATAAAGACACATTAAAGTGTTCTGCTCATGCCTGCTTTCACATTTAGCACATATTAATTGTAAACAAATGGCTTCATTATGACCTTCCTTTTTCCATGTGTGGGTCACCTTCTTAGCTGTTCGGAGGGCGCTTGAAGGTCAGCACGTCTTTGCATCTCCTCGGCATTATTTACACAGGGCTTTCTGTTTGTGAAGTTAAGGCAGGGTGACTGGGTGAGCTGGGGGCTCTCCTGGGGGCAGTTGGGACTTTGGGGGTCTCTGCTATAAACTCTCTTTTCTCTCGGTGGACCACACATTTTATAACTCATTCTGTATAAACAGCACAAATCTTTGGAGCATTTTCCATGCAGTGAATGTTGAATAAATTCTATTCAGCGGTGACACTGGCTCCTGAGGCTATTTATTCGGACTTCCTCAGTGGAGATAGACTTCTGCAAAGCAAACAATCTTTTAAATGTGGTGCCTGGGACATATTGTAACTCGTGTTTATGAAAGTAGTTTTATATTTTCTATGAAGGTGAAGAAAGAGACTGTAGAACACACGGGTAGAATGCATGGGATTCACAGGTTGGTCTACACGTGGCCAAATGCATTAAAAGTAACCCCAGGCATTAGAACTGTGTGCTGTGGAAATGCACCCTTTCAGGAGATTTAAGAATTGATTTTAAAGGAATATTAAAGCTACAAAGAATTGACAATATGTATTTCAATATATATACAGTTTCATTTACTTGACAGAATGTGCTGAAAGGCTACAGAGAAGAAATACCTAAATTTACTAGGGAGAAAACAGACCAAATGAGAAAGATGAAATAAAAATAAGAACTACAACTCAAGGATTGGGGCTGTGGCTCAGTGGTATGCTGCTAGCTCAGCAGGCACGAGGCCCCGAGTTGGATCCGCAGCAGCAATACATGTGTATTCACACATCAACGTGCTATGTGTCTGGTGTATGTATATGTATAACTTTAGACAAAAGGATTTGTGAATTTTAAAAGAAAGCATTGGAAACAGAGTTAAGAGGTGTTAAAACAATGTTTTGTTTTGTTTTTCCCAATGAACAGCTGAAGAAGGGATTTAGGTGTTTGCTGTGTTTTTACATTAGGGGTAGTAGGAAACTCCATTCTTGGAAGATTCTGTTGAGTACTCCCAGCTTCCCTGCTCCGTTACAGCACCTCTGTCCCCACTCATAAAACCTCCTTGAGGCCACACTTGCCTTGCTGCCTTGGCACCCATGAAAATATCTTCATTTTCATTTCATGTAAAATCTGCATTCAGGCCACAATCCCTCATAACAAATTAGAAGGGTGTTTTAATGGAAAGAAAGTAAGTATATTTTTGAAACTATTAGGTGTGTGTTTGATATTTTTGCCTTGTATTTGCTTTTTTAAGTCAGGGTCTCACTATGTAGCTCAGCTTGCCTTTAAACTCCTCAAATTCGAAGTCTTCCTGTGTGGGTGAGGATTACAAGCCTGCACCATCATGTCCAGCTTATGCTACATTATACATATCAAAATGCAGGGGTCTGGAGAGACTGCTCAGTGGTTAAGAGTTCTTACTGTTCTTGCAGAGGACCTAGGATCAATTCCAAGAATTCACAGGGCAGCTCGCAACCACCTTTAATGCCAGTTCCAGGGATCCAGTACCTCTCCTGACCATCAGTGACTTGTGCACACATGTGGCATCACAAATGAATGATAGCTGTACTATTGTCAAAATTCTTCAGCGTCATTTGTAAGCTTACAGTTGCGAATTTATAATTGGAATAGAATTCTCAGATTTAGTGATGCCCAAACAAATAATTTGCATTTAAACAACAGTTCTTTCACTGAGCATGCCTCAGGCAATATTAGGAATATAGAAATAAGAACAAA
>LOEQ01003770.1:68649-71902 GCA_001685075.1 Bramus lutescens
GTAGGCTGTGCACTTCACTCTTCTTTCCTAACACCTGGATTTAAAGCTACGCACATTTTTCTAAGCACATATTTAACCAGGCTCTACAAGTTTGATATATTTTACTCTCACCATGCAGTTCATTTTCTTACTTAAGATTTCACTGTAATTACTTCTTTACTCCAGGCTGCTCAGAAGCATTGATGCTTACAAAACTGTAGGGACTTTCCCACAGTGCTCTTTGTTACTATTGCCTTTATGCTTAGTTCCACTGTTGTGAAGTAATACAATATGTGATTAATATTTTCAGATATTTCTGTAAAGCCAAGAATGTGATTCTTTTGGTAAGCATCCCAAGTATGTCACAGGAATGTGTCTTCTACAGATTTTGACCACAGAATACTTTGTATATAAACTTTATTAAGTCTGTTACTCTTGCTTTCAATTCACATACATGTTTGCTGAAAATTTTGACTCTTATTCTATGGAAAAACAGAGAGATTTGCTAAGAATCTACAGCTATAATGAGAGATGTGGCTCTCTCTAATTCTGCCAGGTATTTTATCTTCACATAACGTGAGGTTATTTTATTTGCTGCACATAAATTAAGGATTGAATGTTATATGTTTTTATCACTACAGCAAAGTCTTTTATGTTGAAGCCCATTTTCACCAGTGAGATAGTCACATCAGTTTCCATCCCATTGTGCATTTTATGTATTTCCTGTTTTATTTTTAATATTTCTGTAACCCTTATATTGAAAGTGAGCATTGTGTACTTGGGATGTATTTTATTACCTACTAACAAAATGTGACTTTTGTTTGTAGGCATTCATCTCATTTGTACTTAATGTAATTATCAACATTTTAATTTTTCTCTGACTTATTGCCCTTGTTTTCTACATGCCCTACCTATTATCTATTATTTTCTTTTCTTTTTCATGGGGGTGCTTAATAGGGCATTTTAAATTCTATGATTTTCCCTTCTAATAGACTATAAATTATTTCTGTTTTATTAGCTTTCATGGTCTTCTATAGAAGCTCTTGTTTTGTAAGTTAATGCTTAACTGTATCCCTCTAACACTTATCAGCAATGTCTTTGAAAACACAGACATACCAATATCTCTAAATGAAAATGAGAAAACATTTAGTATCAGATATGAGCTCACATTAGACTTGAGTGGAAAAAAGAGGAAGTCTTCCAGTAAATATTGAACCAGTGTGGTTTATAGTCTCATTTCTGAAAAGTCAGTATAAGTTAGTGTAAATTTGTAATTAACAGTATTAGAGGGGAAAACATGTGTGGAGGTCGACATGAACAAGAAGTGAAAGAGCTGCTTTTCTAGGAAGTAGAGATAACCACAAAAATGGAGTTTATATGAAATGACCATGTATATGTGGCCCTCAGATTATGTACGGAGAGGATGGAAGAATGTACTTCTGTCCTTTGGGATCTAGACGGGATCAAATCTCTTAAATAAAATAGAGTAGTGTTCATGCATAATCAACACATATTTTCTTATATACTTTAAGTCATCTCTAGAGAATTTACCATCCTCAACACAGCATAAATATTCCATACATTGTATTGTTTGGGCAATAATTCCCACAAAAGTCTGTATAAATGAGATTTTTAGAAATAATTTTGGTCATTTTTGTTTGACTCCATAGACATAGAACCTGGAGATTCATAGACTCGATGATACGTAAACATCTGGTCCCTTTCTCATGCAAGGGATGTCTCCAGGCTGTCCTTTCTGCGGGTAGCCCTGTCTACCTCCTCCTCTACTCCGGAGTGTGTTGTGAGACTCCTCAGTCCTTGAGAGGTTTGCTTCTATGAGCAGAAATGGTGACGTGATAGAGCTACCTCTGAGAACTCTAAAATCCTCAAAGTGAGATGTTGGAGAACAGTCACTCCTCTGTTGCCTCTGGCTCTCCTACCTGTACAAAGGAGGTGCCCGTCTAAAATACCAAAGTCTTCATAAGTGTAGAATTCACAGGAAGTCTTGCCAAAGGCCGGAAGTGCCTTGGGATGAGGTGTGACCCTTGTGTTGGCCCCACATAGACTTCCTTCAGGGGTGTCACACATCTGCAGGGGGAGGCCCCACGGAAAAGTTTTGTGAACTCTAAGGGAGGGAGAAACGTAAACTAAACTCTCAGCGCAGCCTCTGCAGCCTGGTTTAGGAACATACATATATGCATGTTTCCCTCTGCTTCCTTTCTTCTCTTTCCCCTCTCTTTCTCTCTAGCCCTGTTTTTTTTTTTCATCCTGTCATTTCTAACCTGGGTTTCTTTCTGCCCTAAATTTCATTAGACTTTCAAACTAGAGCATGCCTTGGCTAGCGGCCCATACAAGGAGAAAGCAGCACTTCCTGCCTTAGACAGAGTTCATGTTCCGACACTCGAGTATTTGAACTTTCCTCTGGGGCCTATTATCCCTTCCCTAGACCGATGTTGCTTTCATTATCATCTAGCCAGGTGTCTTTCCCTCCCGTTCCCCAGATGAGACAGTCGTGTTTCACCCAAATGTGTTCAGAATACGGAGGAGGATATATCCAGTGTCATCCAACTGGATTTTAAAAATGAAATTATCAGAGCTTGCTACATGCCGGCTAAAGAAAATGTCTAACAGTCCACGACTGCATTATATGTAATTCTAAAGTTATAATAAACCGTTTACAGAGATGAAGTTTAAAGTGGAGGGACATTCTAATTGGATATCAGACAGTATAACAAGAAAACAATTCATATCATTAGTATTGGACTCTATTCACCAATACCTGATTTGTTACTGATTCTTAGTCCATACGTATTCTTAAACTGATCCATAAATTACATGTAATTTTTTTTGTTTGGTTTGGTTGAATTTTTTAACAGGTCTCATTATGTTGCCCAGACTGATCTTAAATTCATAATCTTTTCACCTAAGCCTCCAAGCTGAAAGCAATCTTAACCAAGACGAGGGCAGATATTTCGTGGGACTGACAGGCTGATCTTAAAATTTATATGGGAATGCAAATAAGCTAGAATATCTAATGTATCCTTTAAAAGTAGAGAGCTACATATGTCTACACTTTTTAAAAATTACCATAATTAAAATGAATGATATGACCCAAGGAAACAGCATCTTAGGGCTCCAACAGAAAGTCAGCTGCTTGATTTACAGCAGTTCATCATGGGAAATTATGGTACTGATAATAAATAATACTGGACTCGTTGGATATCCATAAGAACAGAATGACTAGAAACAAACAAAAACAGATATATATGTATAT
>LOEQ01003770.1:77188-109007 GCA_001685075.1 Bramus lutescens
GAGAGAGAGAGAGAGAGAGAGAGAGAGAGAGAGAGAGAATCATTAGTGGTTTTTTCCCCCTTTTATCTATTTTAATGGCAACGCTTCTAACGCACGAATCAGTCTGCATCAATTTTGTTCTCTCCTGGGCCCAAATGCAGCAGCTTCATCATTACGCTTGTTATTTCCATTTTGTTTTGTGGAGCCAGGACTCACCTCCAGTAGAATTCAAACTGTTTTCTTACTCTGTCCTCATTTCAAGTAAGATTTTAAAGCTTTTAAACACCAACAAAAGTGAATAGAAAGAGGCTTGGGTGGCCGGAAGGTCTCTCCAGTCACAGATGGTCTGTCAGATTCATCTACAGTAAATGACAACATTTGGGACATCTTTATAGAGTTTACTTCAAATAAACATTTTTTATAAATTCAGCGTTCTATACAGCCCAAAAAGCATGCATGCTCTCATGTACGGAGTAGGAAACATTCCTGTATTCTCTTCTCGCATCAGACTTCTTCATGCTCCCATCACATACTGCCTTTTGATTTCTGTTAAAGACACATGAAAAGTCCTACGTTAAGATAGGATTGTCTGTACTCTGCAGAAGTGTGTGTGTGTGTGTGTGTGTGTGTGAGAGAGAGAGAGAGAGAGAGAGNATTCTCTTCTCGCATCAGACTTCTTCATGCTCCCATCACATACTGCCTTTTGATTTCTGTTAAAGACACATGAAAAGTCCTACGTTAAGATAGGATTGTCTGTACTCTGCAGAAGTGTGTGTGTGTGTGTGTGTGTGTGTGAGAGAGAGAGAGAGAGAGAGAGAGAGAGAGAGAGAGAGAGAGAGCTGTGCCATGAGTCTGCTTTAGCACCCTTCATGAGCAGAGAGCTTTCATTTATTGAATGCCTTCACTTTTGGTGTTGCTCAGAGTCCCCGGGGGGCTAGCTCCAGGCAGACACATGAAGCAAACAGAGCCATTTGTACATCTATCTGCCACTGCAGATTTGTTCCATGTTCCTTCAGTTGAACCTATTGGCAAGGCCTGGGTAAGTCCAGATAGTACTTAACTGCAATTAATTCTGGAGCGTCTTGGCAGCCCAGAACTAGCTGAAATGAAAAGCAAGTGTATTTATGTGATGAATAATATTAGGATGGGGGGGGCTTTAGAAGACAGAAAAAAAGGAGTGGGTTAATTTTGAACCATTTTCAATTTCCATACCAGTCATTACCCACATTAGTGGATTTATTATGTTCTTTTTCTTTCCCTAATAAGAGCCTTGTAAAACTCAGCGTATCATCAAGCAACCTAATAATTACTGTATTTAAGGGCAAATGTTAGATCCTAGACAGAGACCATTTATTACCTCCTGCTCCCTAAAGTCCGACTGAATAGCCATTTTTCGGCTTCCTCATGGATAATTATAATACGTAAACTGCACAAAAGAGGAGGAAGGAACTCAGCAAATCAAAACGTAGAAAACTGGAAAGGCCAGGGCAGTAAAGCATCCTGCCATGACTCACAGGCTGTGCAAGATATTAGAATCATGATTCTTCATTTTCATGGCCAGAATTCTGAAGGGACCAAAATGTGGCACCAAATGAATCCACTCAATTAATGTGGATGTCCAGATGGGAAGAAGTGAAGTAAATAATTCTCCAAACCTGCCCTTTGTCACCTCGAGCCCCAAGCTGCAGGCCTCCCTGGAGAACGAGGGTCACAAAACAAAGCTTACTGTGAGCAGCAGTGTTGAGAGTTTGCTAACCTTCTGTCCTTTAGACCCTGTGCGACAACCAGGAAAACACTGTGATGCAGCTGCCTCGGCCGGCCTTGCTCTTGGCGATGGCCTGGACAGTCCAAGCTACTCACACAAGCTTCTCCCCTCCTTCCCTTCCCCTCCCTTATTACCCCTTTGGTTTTTTTCTTTCTGTCTTTCTTTGTCTTCTTTCACTGTCTTTCTGCCTCTCTCTCCCATTCCCTCTCAGTCTGTGTGTATGTGTGCCTGCCTCTCTCTGTCTCTCTGTCTCTGTCTTTCCACCTCTGTCTCCCTCCTTCCCTCTTCTCTCCCAGTTTAAAATCCCTCTGTTTCTTTGGGCCTCCCCTTCCTTGTCTCTGGGTTTTTCTTGCTGATTCCCCCGTCTACTACACATTTAACAAACTTATCCCTCGCTTTAATTGCAGAAGGTTCCACCGATGCCTAAACTCTAGCACAATACAATTACAGGTCAAAGAAACCGTTCTGAGCAATCAAATAACAAATAACCCATTCCTCCCGTGATTGTGATTTTTTCCCCCTGCCTTCCTATTTTCTCATCCCAAAGTGGAGCCAATGGCTTTTTTCTTTTACAGATTTCTTCTCTTCTGCTAAGATGGGGCATTTCGAGGGTGTTTAGACACCTTCTGTAAGTATTCCCCAAGGTAAAAGCAACAAGAACTCCCTCTTTGTTTTTGAAAGCTTAGACCAGTTGGAAACTTTGGAACAACCACTTAGTGCCAAGTCTGCCCTTGATCTTTTCTTTACAGCACATGGGGTTTACACTCTTCAAGCCAGATTCAGTCCCCTGGGACCTCTGCTGGGGAACACAGGAAGAATTCTCCAGTCGGCAGGGAGTGATTTCCGGCCAGAATGCATAAACCATTGAGAACATCTCCCGTGGAGTCTGCTGAGAGGAAGACCATCTATTACCCTGCAGGCAGTTGGCCGGGGTGGGAAGGACTAGGGACCCGCCTCCAGTGATACAAATGGGAGCTGCGCTTGGAAATGTCCCAAAGCCAGGCTCTCTTCCCCCACAAGCTTTGCATTCCTCAGAAAGCAGAGAGGTAGAGAACAGAAATGCAAATCGCAACCTTTAAGGAAACATATAAATTCAGAGAATGAATAAACGCCTTCTATTTCCATAGCTGCTGCCGTGTCCTGTTAGCTAAACTAAGACAGAGTTCACGCGACTGCATGAAGTCTTCCCCCAATGGCCAGGTTTCACCAGCCCCCACAAAAGACTTTCCAAATCATACTTCAAAGTGAAGCACAGACCCAGGCCAGCTTTATCACCACAGGATTTGACAGGAATCCAGAGAAAGGCAGAGGAAACGAGTTAGGGCCTCCTTCAATGCAGAAGGCTGGGTGTATACACTGAGTTGAGGCCCCAGCATCATTGAGGGAAGCCTGCAGAGAGGCTGCCAGGACCGCCATCCACCACTCACATCCCTTTGGGGAAAGACAGATCTCCTGCGCTTTTAAATCCCAGTCATCACAGCACAAGGCTAATAAAAAACGCTCTGGAAGTTGGATTGTCCCTAAGAAGCAACGAGGGAGGGTTTGGAGGGTATCTGTGCAAATGGAGGGCTCCACCCAGAGCCAAGGGAAATGCTAAAACTGACGGAGCAGAGCGGGGAGCCAACCCTCAGAAAAACGGCCATGTGGTCCACAGAGGAGGAAATAGACATGGAACACAAATATGCAGAAGTACACCTAAGAACAATGGCAAGTCAAGAAAGTCAAATTTGCAAAAGGTCAAATCTGTCACTTAGGAGACAACGAGAAAATGACCTGGGGGACCCAGGCAGAAAAAAGGGATGTTCCTCTCCACAGACTGTGAGATGGGCCTACACACTGGTAGATATTTCTAACACACACACACACACACACACACATACACCACACACCTTCACACACCACCACCACTACACACAGAGAGAATCTGGCAATGTTTATCAGAATAAAAGCATATGTTTATCCTTTGACCCCACAGTTACTCTTCCTAAGAGTCACTGATGGATTTGTGCTCATATAGAAGGCAAACATGCATACAATGGCAAGGTTTTACTAACAGAAAGCAATCTATTAAAACTATTTACACTGACTATGGCACATACATACATATATATGCTTGCATATAAATGGAAAGATACGTAATAAAATGAAAATAACGACTGCCTCTGGGGAGTGAGAATATTATAAATTTTTGATTGCACTTTGTAAAGTTTGAAATGTTTTAGCACGTAACCTGGTATTGTTACTATTGTTGAGTACGTGAAGATGGTCCGTGTGAAGACTGTCACACAGCACTTGATTTTGAGTGGCCAAGAGCTTGGACTTGGGTGAGGTACTGTTCTCTAACGACCTGCGGGAGAACTAACTAGCTTTATCATGCACGTCCTTTCCTTCTGCAAAGTCTCTCCTAGGAGAAATTCCCCTAACCCTCATCTTTAATAGATGCCATGTGTGTGTAGAAATGGTTTCCACGTTCAGAATCCTGTTTAAAGATCAGTTTGACTTAAATGTTTTACCAGCTTTTGTTTCTCCAGAAAAGTATTCATTTCAGCAGACATTGTTACAGACACACTTGCCCTGTAGCCAGTTAGCATTTCCATGCGCGTCGACTAATATCTTCAATTGCCCGCTGCCTTTAATTGATCGGCTAACTCGGCAGATGCCTGCTGCATGCCTGGCTTGGGAGCTTGCGGCCTGTGTTCAAAGGCAAGAGTGATGGCTCGCAGACGGCCGGGTTTCAGGTTTCCCTAATGGAACTGCATTTGATGAGGCACTGAGCTGACGCTTTCCCTTGAAAACGTGGTGTCCGTGCTGTACTGAACAAAAAACTCGTCTCAAACATCAACTGGCTACCTTGAATAACTGGATTTGGACATACCAGAAATGAAATCGAAGAAAAGATCTCAAGACACAGGCCTATTACGGAGCCCCGAAGACGAACAGAGAAAAGCAACAAGGGGCAGAGGTGTGTGGATAATCGACAGAGATAACTTCTAAGACTTCGCGTACAAGCCCAGGCCAGCAGGTGACCCAGCTGTAGCTCTGCACCCACCACCCCTCCGCCATCAGTGTGGACTCTGTGCTCTTCTTCACCACTGAAGCAGAGACTCCTGGGTTCAAGAAAGATTTTTGTCCCACTCTGACCATAAGGACGGGGCTCTCAGCCTGGCCAAGTTTACCAAAACTAGCCCTAGTTCGCCACCGTTGTTCCTTTCGTAATTATTAACAGTGGTCCTTTCTGTTCCCAAAGTGTCCTTGTTCAGATGATGATTTACATGGCGGCCCGAAGGTAAAGTAGATCTCTGTGAAGTCTGGGACATTAGGGTCCCTTGGATTGTGACTGCCATGCTGAAATGCTTTTTGACTGGATTTAAAAAAAAATGCTTCAATTTTAAAGATTTACTTTGCTACTAAAAAATAAACTTGCAAATAAATAAAAAACATTCCACACCAAAATTAACCAGGCTTGAAGGCTATCCATCTCAATGAACTATGCAAATCCTTCATCCATGAACTACTCAATGCTTCTAGCCCAGATCAAGTTACGGACCACGAATGATACTGTATGGGCCTCTGCTTTCCTCTCTAGATTCATCTGGGCTTAGGGCCTCTAAAACTTCCATATAAAGTGACAACTGGCACATAGCACTCTAAACTCTCTGCATCCAAAACAGGCTGTGTTTTGGGAAATAAGTGTCACAATTGGAAATTAAAGTCACAAAACCCTGAAAAGGAAAACCCGAAAAACCATGAAGATTTCATTGGGTATATCCTACATATATGTAATATATACATGTTACATGGGAACACCCATTCTCAGTGAGCTTCAACACCAGACCTCAGTCAAGACGAGATTTAAAAGGGGGCAGGGACAGGGGTGGCAGTCTTCAGCTAGCACATGAAAATCGGAATGCTCCTCTAAGGTGACAGAGTTTTCTCATTGCCTCTGGAAGGCCCTCGTTACCAACACCACCATCACCTGGAGCTGTCTTGAGTGTCACGTTGTCTGTCTTAGATGTGTCAGAACTCAGAGGCATTCTGGGTTGTGGAAGGGGCTTTATTGTTGCATCTGTCTTTCATGTCTTTGGGGCGGAGATCAAAAGCAACAGTATAGCAAATCTTTTTCTATACTGCCAGCTCACAAGAAAGAAGACAGTGACTTGTTATTTATTAATTAATGAAAGCTTGACCTATAGCTTAGATTGTCCCACTAGTACTTATAGCTTAAATTAACCATTTATATTAATCTACATTTTGCCTTGTGACTTTTTACCTCTCTTCCATCTTGCACCTCCTGTTTTCCTGATCGCCTGGCATCTCTCCTGTGCCTAGATTCCTACCCCTCACCCTCCCTTTGTCGGGAAGTCCCGCCTACCCTCTTCCTGCCTTGCTATTGACTATTCAGCTCTTTATTTAGCCAATCACAGTGACACATCGCCACAGTGTAAAGGAATGTTTTACAACACTACTACCTCTAGATTCTTAACCCATAGACGCTAACAGAACACATGTGGGGAGGATAAGGGCCTGGAGTCATGGTGGATATTTAGGTAACTATTGAGTCTTATGCCATACTGGGAACACCACCGAACTCTTTCTGAGCCCGGTTCCCTTTCTGCCTAGAATGCAGTGTGTGTTCTATTGTGACCACAAGCAGATGTGAAACAAGAGGTTGGGAGAGATGATGGCCAAGATTCTATCTAACAAAAGGACTTGGCATGTTTTGCTTAGACCGTGACACTGTTGGGGTGGAAAGATGGCTCAGTCCTTAAAGTGCTTGCTGTGTAAGTTTAAGGACCAGAGTTCACATCCCCAGAATTCACATAAATGCTGAGTGGAAGTAGGGGCCCACCAGCAATTCCAGCCTCAAGGGGTAGAGACAGGGATCCCTAGAGCAAGTTGACCAGCAAGACCAGCCCTATCAGAAAGCTCTGAATTGGTCAATAGACCTCACCTCAGGAATGAGGCAGAGGGTAGAGGATGCTTCTTCACGTCAACCTCAGCCTTCCCCATGCAAGTGACAGCTCTCAGTGAAAGATTTTAAAGGCAGGCCTATTCATTGTCCCTTCTTGCTATTTTTTTTTCTTTTTGAGGGTCTATTCATAAATTACCTTGAATTCTGGTTTACTTTTCAAATGAAAGGCACCTCAGCACAGAGGCTGCTTGGTTTTTGAATCAGTCCTCACCCTTTCTTGTTTTAAGCATAGCCTGGCATGTGGGTGTCTCTGCAGCCTTGGAGGATCTTCAATACCTGCAAATGCCTTTGATATGGAGAGTCATGTATCCTGCTGTCTTCCGGTAGGGGAATGTGCGTTTTATGACCACAGCTCACCTGGTTCCAGTGGAACACCTGGCTTTCATCTAAAGGTGAGGCACATGTGGCCTGGCCTGTGGGCCACATTTCTCATTGCCTCCCTCGGCTTCCCAGGTGGAATATTTTCATAAATCTGCAGGTCATTTCCGGGAATCTCTTGTACTGAAACACCACAGATCTGTTCTTCTGGCCTTGCTTTCCTGAGGATCTGATTTTGCTTCCCGGTCAACAAAACGTGGAGCTTTAGGCTGTAAATAATGTCTTCGAGGCTAAAAATTGTAGGTTCCAAAAGGCCACATCCTAAGATTTCACCCAGTCTGCTTTTAACATCCAAAGGAGGGGATGGAGAGATGGCTCAGGGCTTAAGAGTGCTCGCTGCCGGCACAAAGGACCAGTGTTTGTTTCCCAGCACCCATGTTGGGCGACTCACAACTGCCTGTTACTCCAGCTCCTGGGGTCTGACAACCCTCTTCTGGCTTCCATGGGCACTTGCACACATTACACTTACACACAGAGATGCACATGGATGTGTAGTTGGTCTGGGAGAGATGAAGATGTTCCAGAGATACACTTGAGTCTCTTAATCTATCAGAGTATTGAAACAGTGAACCCTCAAGAAATAGGTGTTCCAAGGCATTTCATGCTGGGAGGAGGAAAGGGGGAAATGAGAATCTACATAGTTCAAACAGCTTCCTTCTCACCCCACCTTACAAGATGAAACTAAGACCCAGATAGAGACGAGGGCCACACCATGCTGCCAACTGCTTAGATACTTGTATCCTTGGCTTTCTATTTAAACATGGATGTCACTCCAGGACGCTGAAGGCTCGGAAGGGCTCCTGGGTCTTTCTTCCCAATGTGATCACATTGAACAGATCCCCTTTTGAGGCTTCCCACTTTTGTTTCACTGAAGATGCAGGGTTGGACCTGACTCAGGACATGAGCTGTGACCCCCCGAGACTGATCATACATAGACATAATTTAAAATAAATCTTTAAAAACAGCTTTTTTGCTTTATTGCTTTATTCTACAGGGAGTCACACAAACGGTGAGAGAGTGTTTCTATCCTGAGGCCTTGTTGCTTTTGTTCCCATGACAACCTCCCAACATTTAGCTCCAAACAGTTAGCTGGAGGGAGAAAACCTGGTCCAGTAGAGCAGATAAAACATACAACTTTACTTACATCTGGATTTTAGGCTTTCTGTGATGACTCATTGACCTGTAAGCTTTTTCTTATGATAGTATTGCTAAAGGAACTTCTTTGGGTTTATACAAGCAAACAGAAATAAATACTACATAGAAATGTCTCCGTTCTTAAGCAGAATATAGAAAAAATGTTACAAAATGTATACACATAAAAAAGATAGAAAGTATAAAACCATATCTTATAGTATCATTTCTGTCTCTTTTTTAAATTACTTATCATTTCAGAGAATTTAATAGTTCACCCAGACCTAGAAAGACAAATGTCACATGTTCTCATTCATATGTAGAACTTAGTATCAAATCTTTAGGTCTGTGTCTTTTCACATAGAGTATCTGTAGAATACAGAAAAATAATAAAGGGAGCATTAGTGGGGAGGGAGAAGATCCAAAGCGACAGGGGTAGTAGAATACAGACAATATCAAGGGGAAAGAGGTGAGAAGGGAGTGGGGTTTAAGCGAGGAGAAAGCTGGGAGGATAGTTTGGAAGAGGAAGTGGGAGAAGCCATCACTAGCACTACGGATATTTGAAAAGGTCATGTGGAAACTATTATTAAAAGATTCTTAAATGTCTGTATAACCATACACATTATGCTCAAAAAAAGTTCAATTGGAGCTATCCTACACAGGGTAGGTATGATGGTATCTCAGAAGCCACGGGTTTCCAGATGAAGAGGCAGTGCCAGGAGTGGGACACCTCCCTTCCTGTCGTTAGTCATGGGTGTCCTGGAAATCCACGCCCAGTATAAGCTATTTCTATTGCTCCTGATTGCCCAACAGAAATCAATGGTAAGACATGGCTGCTGAAGCCCCTGCACACTTTGGTCACGAGTCACAGAGAAATCGAGTTGATACTAACCAGAAAGCTTTCTCCCTGACGGCTAGTTTTTATAGCTAGAACTGGAAGGTGCCCTATGGGGTGTCGGAGCCTGCTCCAACAAAGCCAGCTAGGGTTCCTGGATTGGGGGGACGTTAAGGCTAAGCAAATGTCAGGTGAAAGAAACAGACAGAAAACACAGAATAGAATCAGGAGGTCTGTTTGGTCATGTCAAAACAGCCAAACAGCCCAGAGTTTATTTATCGTGACAGCCCACATGTGACTCAGTTTCCATCTGGAGTGAATTCTGACTTAAAGAAGTCATTTGAGTTGAAACTTGCCTGCTCTGCCTGCATCCTTGAGGGTTGTGAGAAAGTTCTGTTTAAGCCCATGGGAGAGAGCATTTTGCCCATGAGAGGAGAACACATTATCTATTAAGAAGTAGCAAAAAGAAAAGTGCTTGCTGCTAGCGAACTCACATGAGCGACGTGAGCCTGCTCAGGCTTCCTCCCAAGGACAGCGCAGGGAGGAGGTTAGCTGATCTTATTTCTCTTTGTTCCGCCTTCTGCCGTTCATCTACATAAAAGTGAGTTCTGAAATCAACTCTGGGCTGTTTGGCTGTTTTGACATGACCACACAGACCTCCTGATTCTATCCTTCTGTCCTGTGGTTTCTGTCTCAGTTTCTTTCATCTGAGATTTCCTTAGCCTTAACTCCCTCCCCCATCTAGGAACCCTAGCTGACTTTGTTGGGAGCAGGCTCCGACAATGGGGTGTTATGGTAGGATGAGTCCTCAACAGCTCTGAACCCTGCGAGCTGTAATAATGACTGGCTGTACCGGATATGCCCACGGCTGCACGGGTGGCGCAATTGCCATGAGAGTCACCAATCACATGCTGCCTTACTCCACAGGAAGAAATGCAAACTTGGTACTGTAAATCTGGCCAAGAATCTGGTTATGGAACTCTCCCAGGGGTGTTCAAAGGCCCCAGGGGTGACTATATTACTATCATTTTGCTGAATGGACATAGTTTCAAATGGTCCCCTAAATTCCTGTCTCTGTACCCGCGAATTAATGCACAGCTCTCAGACCTCATCGGGAAGTTTCTTTACGTAATAGGTTGTGGTTAATGCAGTAGCTCACAACTTGTCGAAATTCAGAGAATAAGTGTCAATGGAGTGTTTATCCACAGATGAGACATATACATACAACCTCCCCAAGGCTTAGGAACCATCATGGATGAAGATGTGGAAAATTTTTATTAGCCAGAGGTCTGGGAAAACCAAAGCAAAACAGTGTCTTCTGAACATGACGGTAACTCTGAGCTCATGAATTCACAGCACTTGTGGTTGCCTGAGAAAGACTGAGTCAATGAACATTCCAGCACAGCATGGGGAGGGTCTCCCCAGAGCCCCCGCCCCTCCCCATCCCTCTGAAGAGGGGGACACTAATCAAGCTATCAAAGGATGGGGAGTTAGAGGTAGATCCAAAGGGAGCTGGGTGGAAAAAGTGGGGGTGAATGTGATCAAAATACATTGAACACATAAATAAAATTCTCAAGAAATTAATATAAAAATATTATAGATTTTTATGCTTCCTCTTAGTCTTCCTGCAGGACCCTTCAAGGTATGGGTTAATATGTTAGCCAATTGGAGCAGGAGCTTGGAAAGTGGCCCAAAGTGGCAGAAGAAATATCCTTGGCGCTGAAGCGTTTACTCCTCATCTTCACCAGTGAGAAGCCAAACATCTGCTGGTGATAAAGGCATTTCAGTACCACACCAGTGATCACTGGGTGGAATTCAGTGGAAAGCAACTGTTGCGGGAGAAAAGCATGTTAGTACTGGAAGCTGCGCTTTCCATTGCTTCCCTTTGTGACCACTGTAATTCTTTTAGCCACCCGTAAGGCTGCACTTCCGGGTTCTAAAGCAGGCGCATGTACCCCCTGTGTGCGCATGCGTGGGTCGCCCGCCACCTGCGTCATCAGCGTCTGAAGCAAAAGCCCCTGTATGCAGGTGCAAGGCGTAGCGTCGCTCGTCATCAGTGTCTGACGTAGGCACGTCTTTCCCCCTTGTGTGCATGTGTTAGGAAGCCTTCGAAAGTTGGATGCGTCATTTTTACTCTTTCCTTCCACATCGTTTCCCCGGTGCTGTTGAGCACAACCTCTCCTAATAAACTCCTACTTGGGTTCATTTGCGTCTCGTGTTTTCTTCTCATTTTTCTGCCGGACATTTTTAAGCACCCCTAGTTTAAGGTTAAAAGCTAAGCAAGAGTCTTGGTGGCATTTCATGGATGTAGAAGTTCCATTGTAGGGAATCTCAGAGATGAGCTCAGCTGAATCATCTCGTGAGCTGATAAGCGGCTTATACGAGGTCAGAGAACTGGAGGCTGTTTCGAATGTAAATGAATGGCACTGTGGTTGGCAGAGCTCTAATGAGAAGGTGGAAAGTCTGCCAGAGCCAGAGACTGCTCGGGGCCCTGTCCTGATTGCTCTCGGGAATGGAACATAGATGCTAAAGGTTCATGAATGCGTTGGCATGTCCTGTACAGGAGGCAGCAGCATCTCAGTATGCTCCTCTTACATCTCTCTGCCTCCCCTTTACAGGGTGTGTGTGTGTGTGTGTGTGTGTGTGTGTGTGTGTGTGTGTGTGTTGTGGTATTATTTTCTCTTATCGAGACATCAGTATGTTGGCTAGGGCTACCAATCTGAGAGCATCATGAAGCCCAAAGAGTAGGTTTGAGGCCTTGGTTTAGGCTCCAGTAGCGCAGGAGAAAATGTCCATGTGAGGTAACTGGTGATGTGGGCCAGAGGCAGAATATTCATGGTCCAGGACTGTGAATGTAGTACATGCCAGCATTTTAGGGGGTGTGAGGGGGTTAGGCAATCCCAAGCAATGACAAGCTAGCATGGTTCCCAGTTCATTGAGAAACCCTGTTTTAAGGCAGTAAAGTAGAGATGTATAGAAGAAATCTCCCGACATCCTGCACTGGTGCCCACACCCATGTGCACACACTTGTATGACTGCCACACCCCATCCCCACATTGACATTTGATAAGAGACAGGAACTCCCCAGAAGCACAGTTCTTCCCAGTATATTGCATGAAGGGAAACATTTCATACAGTGTATTATATGTGTTTGCAGAGTCTGTAAAACAAGTTCAAATTCTCTCTGATAATGGATGGTCTATGTCAGCAACTGTCTGATGAAGAATTCGAAATGAACCATAAAACAAGTTCAAATTCTCTCTGATGATGGATGGTCTTTGTCAGCAACTTTCTGATGAAGAATTTGAAATGAACCATGAATGAAAGAGTTCACTGAACTGTAGGCTGTTATGGAATCAGAGCAATTAGCCTGATGGCTATTTGGGTCTAGGTATAAAAGAAGATTGTTGGTAGGAGTTAGCCAGTTAGTCCTGCAAGAAACTAGACATTGTGATCTGTTGCTAGTAAGAAGTACATTGAGAGCTCACCAGAGAATACAGAGAAGCAGGAGGCACTAGGCCCCTGTCTTCCCCAGCTCTTGGTGTCTGCTCCACTAGGCACACTCAGTTAATCCTGGGTTGGAGACTTACAGGCATGACTTCTACTGCGGGCCTAAGCCTATTCTCTGAAAAGGAGGGAACCAGGAGAGTAGGGTATATATCAGGTGAGGCTTTTCATACTGAGCCCATAGGATGGAGAATCTAGGCGGGGAGGCAAGAATGAACTCCCACCAGGATGACTGTACCTTCCTGAAGAACTCAGCCAATGAAAACTTGAGGGGTGGGTTATTGAAATGAGGGACTATAATAATCAATCCTTTAAACCAAATTGGTGCTACCTATCTTTGCCTTTTCTCTAATCCAGGGTCAGACTTTGTAAGGTTGTAAAATAGTTTACTTCACTTGCACTGCTCTTAGTAGCCAGGGCTCTTATTATGAAGTGAGGATCACTGATTCTCTCAGCTCTAAACCCAACTTTGTCAATGTCCAATTTGCTAAAAATTCCTGGTATTGATTCTCCTGTGACATTTCTATCCATTCAAGATATGAGGATCGTGCAAATCCTGCAATCTGGACAGGTGGGAGGCTCTGGGCAGTCAGATGTGTAGGTTTCTTGTGTTTGTGTAGTCTGTTACTTATTAACACTTTTGAGCCAGGGTAGGGGAGGCCTCACACATCTTTTCCACCAGCTCTTCTTTATAGACCATTCTGTATCATAGGACAGGGTGGGTAAGGATTAAAAAGCTCACAGCAATGACATACTTAGAATGCCTGGCAGACATATCCTTGAAATTAATTAGCTTTTCTTTGGAATCAGAAGGTTGTCCTAGTAAATCACTTTTTCAAATGAATCTGTTTACCTTCCTCATTTCTAATCTAACTCATCTGTCCATTAACTGTTTACTAAGTGCTTGGCTGGTCCAGGAGTCTAGGGGCAAAAAGAAGTACCATCTTAGAAGAGGCCTTCTTTCCTATGCCCAGAGTATAGAGAGAAAGTCCCTCATCGGAGGGGGGCTGGTGTATGCTGAGAAATGGAAGGAGTTATTGGCTTGATATGTCCTGTAGCAGGGTGACATCAGAGCAGAGACTTAAAACAAGACATGTTCCTCACCCTCCAAACAGGAGGCCAGAAGTTAAAAATGGAGTTGGATAGGTTAAGATGACCTTCAGCCTGGAGGCTAGAGGGGAGTCTGTTTTACTGTCTTTCTCAGCTTCCAGAGGTCTCACGTGATCCTTCCCTCATGGCCTCTTATCTTTTTACAAAGGTTTTATTATTCTTATTATTTTTTGTGTCCAGCTGCCTGTGTATCATTTTATCACACATGTGCCTGTTTCCTATGAAGGTCAGAAGAAGGAGTGGGAGCCCTTGGATCTTGAGCTGCGGATTGTCGTGAGTCTCCATGTGGGTACTAGGAACTGGACCTACGTCCTCAGCAGAGCAGCCAATGCTTTTACCCGCTGAGCCGTCTCTCTAGTACCCTTCACTCTGTCTTTATAGCCAGGAGCATCTCTCTCCTCTCTGACCTCTGCTTTCATCCCTGCATCTTCTTTCTCGAACTCTGATGCTTCTGCCTCCCATGTGAGCATCTATATGCTTCCACTGAGCCCAGTTGGAAAATCCAAGCTAGTCTCCCATCTCACGATCCATAATCGCACTTTCAATGCTTCCATACTTGTAGCGTACTTATGGGTGGACTGACGAGACAGTCCAGTGGGTAAAGCACTTACCATGCAAGCAGCAGGCCTGAGCTCTCAAACCCTGGTAACTGTGAAAGGAGAGGAGAGACGCTACAAGAGGACAAACAACCGTACAAACGGAGAGGAGCAAGGTGGCAGACACCAGTGATTTAAGCTGTTGGTGGCAGGGAGAAATAGCTAGAATCTCATTAATGCAACTAGGAACACTCAAAAAAAATTTTTGTTTGTTTGGTTTAAATTTAAGCAAGAAATTTACATGACCTAATTTGTCTCAGCTGGAATGGCCAAAGAGTCCAAAGAAAGACTTGCTTGTTTTCTATATTGTCATCTGCTCAGTTGGAATAGAAAGTGCTCCTTAAACGAGATAAGCAATGATTAAGCTGATGCTTCAGAGATAAAATACTTTCTTTTACTAGGTTTACTGTAAAAAGAACATTGACTTTTAGCCACTAGGCTAGAAAACTCATTAACTGCCGAGTTTGGGAAACCAGAGTCAGAGCGTACATTAGATTTTTTCCTGGGCTTAGAGCTCGTGACTAACATGACTTACAGAAAGACTGCTGGAGATAGTTAATTGAAAAGAAAAGAAAGTAATTCTAGCATTATGTGACCTTACATGACTAATTCAGGGTCTCTGAGGCCATGATTACAGCACTTCTTGACTGCTCTGAATTTTAGTATTGATGGCTCTGATTACTTTATTTGCAGAATGGTCACAGAGTGTGAAAATACCCACTTGAAGCTCCAAGACTTGCTATTACAGTGAACTGGCCATGGCTGAGGACTTAGATTGGCAACTCTGAACGTCTAGGCCCTGCGATGTATTAATGCAACGTGTCTGGAAACACTTGGCCTCCAGCGGAAGGATGTGATGGAGTCTGTGTGTGACTTTAGTGGCTTCCACACTCTTGATTCCAGCTGCACTTTTGCTGGGCTGTAGGAAGACTTGAGGGAGAACTGTGTGCTGAAGATGCTTACTTATGCAGCATGCCATTCCAACAGGAAGGTCCCCGAGCGGTACCAAGGCTTCTCTGTGATCTGCCTCCGGGTGACAACTCACAGAAGATGTTCTCACTGCTAAGACACAGGTTCTATTCCAGCCTGTGCTGAAGGCTGATAGTTGATTTTAATTTTAAAGAAAATAAAACCTGGGGTGGTTTCTGAATGGTTTTTCATTGCCCGAACTGACCACATTGAAAAAGATGAAGAGGGTTCGGTCACCAAACTGTATGCAGATCATAAGGGTCATGCCTCTGACACATGAAGGTTCCTTGCACTCTCATAACTGACTTCGTGTCCCATGAAATGGCACCAGGACATGGCAGAACTTTGTACATCCTAGCGTATGAGAGGTGGTGTACACGATGCTTTTACCTAGCTGATAAGGTCATCCAGCCCTGAACAAATGACCATCAGCTTGGGCACACTATAAATACATGCATGGACAATGAAGCCTAGACACTGTGTAATACTGTGTAATACAATTAATGATGTAGAGCTCTTACAGCCACAGTTTGCCATGGCTCCTGTCCCAAGGCCTCTCTATGACATGGGATACTCAGACAACAAGGAGCTGAGCATTGTTGGAAGCCATCAGCCTCGAGTCAGGGCACTTTTCCTTTTGTCCATTTACAGGATCAGGGTGCTTGAAGCTGACAGTCCTCTGAATACCGGCAGAAGTCTGCACATGTGAAAAGATTAACTTTTAAGTCTCTCGACTGAATTTGAGATCTCGTGTGTTAGGAACACACAGCCTCTCTGGATAGCCAGTTCTCACCTAGTGGTTAAGGAGTCTGGCTCCAAACCACCCAGCTCATTGTTTTTATACCCACAGTGTGAAAGGAAAACCAGCTCTGTGCCAACCCCACATCATATAAAGCTCTAACAATGTGCGGAGTGTGACTTAAGAGCCCATAATGGATTTCTCATGAAGGTAAGGAAAACGCATTAAGGAGATTAATTTGTGTTTGGAGAGCCTCCCCCTCCACAGCCAAAAATATTTGTTCTGTTAAGTGGGGTTTGCTGATACACTAGATAGCACTGCACCCCTGTAATGCCGCTGTTATTGGCATCACTCTATTTTCTGCAGATGGAGCATTTGTGAATTATTAAACAGCTCACTCACAAAGCGAAATGCTGATTTGGTGCTAAGATTTTCTTTTGGCAATTATTGTAGATAAAAAGATTTTAAGAGTGGGCTATCCCAAGCTGAATTATTTCTTCAGGAATTCTCTTTTTTTCTTTTTTTCTGAAAAGATTTTCTGCACCAAATCAAGTTTGTTTGCAGTTATTCGGTAAGAGGTTTCTAAAAAGAAGTTGGTAATGTCTATACCTCATTGTTTAATTGTCTAGCTGGTTTGGATGTAAAACGACCTATATAAGCCTCATGCTTTGTGGGCCTGAATCTCAGCTGGTGATTCTAATTTTGAAAGTTTTGGACCTTTAAAGAGTGGAGTTTAGCTTTAAGAAGTGGCTTCCTGGGATATGCACCTTGAGGGTGATAGCCCTTCCACCTTTTGACTGAACTATCTCAGCATCCAGACCCATTCAGATGTGACTAACTAAAGGCGATTCTAACACATACCTGGGAGCCATGCCCACTGCCACGTGGTCCCCATCCCCATTGTGATGGAATTCTTCACCAAACTGTGAAATAAAGTAAACGCTTTTGCTTTACTTTGGCTCTTGTCATCATGGCAGTAAGAAAAGCAACATATGTTTAGCAACGTGTGGATCCAGCCACATGGCTCAGAGAGATCACTGAGTTGAAGTATGTTCAATAGAGAAGAATTTAAAGGTAATAAAAGAGACCCTTTATAGTGCACATAATTTGAGTCCTGTAGACTAAGGCAGAAGGATGGGAGACTGCACAGCTTTAACCTGATTCCAAGTGCCAGCTCCAGGGCTGACCAAAGGGCACCATGACTCTCAGCATTGCTCCCTGTGGACTATGGCTGGCTGCTGGCGTTTCTCCTCTGTCTGGCCTGAGACAGAGCCTAAGGATTACGTCTGGCCACTCTAGGAAGTTCCAGCTGTAGGAAAACAATGACCTACTAGAAGCTCCTGCTGGATTCAAACAGGGAAGAAGAAAGGAATGAACTCCATGAGTTTACTTCCTTTCCTCTGCTGTTACTTCCAACAGGCATGGTCTCATTTCTGCTCAGGGATTTTCTTCACCCTGTCAACTATAACTGTTACATGCCCAGAGCACAAGTCTCTAGTTTCCATAGATGCTTTAGGCACAGGACTCTGAAGAGGTCCAGGGATGTGGCATGTGCCTCTTCAAGGCCATCAGGGCACAAGGGCCTACCCTGGTGACAGACCTGACCTGTGCCCCTCCCAGAGTCCATTCTTTAAAGGTCATTTCTTTCCTTCAAGGATGGTGACTTTGTTTTCATTCATTCAAAGTTGCTCAGAAAGACAGTAATAGGCCTGGAAGGACTCACAGGGGCCCATATTCTTGGGTTGGCCAACAAAAAGGGGTCTGTATCCACCTGTCTACTGTCCTCTCAGAGAAAGAGGAGGTGCCTTGAACCACGCATCAGATTCTGCAAGTTTATCATGGGATTGCCACATCCATAAAGGTGCCACATGCCCTCAGAAATTTGGTTGAGATCCCTACCAAGACAATAGTAAAATGAGCACAGACTATGTATGCATTGTACTTCAGCAAAGAACAGTCAGCAAAGGGCACTTAAGTGTCTGGTGTGCAGTCTTACAATTTGCCATCCTTGCGTTCTAACCTTCCTTCTATAAATGAGCAATGCCATGTTCAGGCATCAGGTGTTGAGGCGGTGCCTACCCTGGGGGCGAGCTCACACAGATGAAAAGTAATCCCAAGTCCCTTGACGGAAAGAATGATGTTAGATCCATATAATGCTGGAAGAGTCATCTCTTGATAGACATTATATGTGCAGACTGCTTTAAGATCTATCTCTTGATAAAAAGAATGACTTTCGATGCATAGAATGCTATAAGATCTGTGAAAACTTCTAAACGCGTACAACACAATATAATTTCAGAGCAAGAACATTGGCGCTAGAATTTCTTGCTGCTTTAGCCAGGCTGTATTAGAATAACTGAAAACTGAATAGTACAGCAAAGTGATTAAGAGTGTTGATTTACCAGTCAGGTTAAACTGATTTTGAGTGACCTTGCGAAGTCTCCATAATAACCCACATACTTGGGCCCTCATTTCTCTAATGGGGCTGTGTACCAGGAACTAATCCACAGTTGAGCTCAGAAATTTACCCGTGGTGGAATACTACAGGCTGTCATTACACATTTTACAAATCGGTTCCCAATTTAACTTTGAAAAGGACCCCACCCCCACTTAACACTGCTTCTTTACCAACATAATGCAAGATGTTCTAGAATAATCTGTAATAGGAAGTCTTCCTCATTACGGGAGTTCTTCCTTTAAACATTTTTTTAGTTCAATAAAATCACAGTCTTAAAGAATGATGGCTTTCTAAAATACTGGCAAAAGGCATGGGATTTAAAAATAATAATAATAATTCTTATCACACTTTCAATCACAGGACCCACTGTAATTCTGCCAAAACATGTCTTTGTTACCATAGAGACCCAGGGAGATATTCATATATTGAATAACAATCATCACATTGCTCAACCAGAGTAGAATTGAGGACAACGCTCTCCTGTTTATGTTTCAGAAATACATCTAGTTTTAGCAAACATTAGGCAGAAGGTAGAACCCAGAGTGACTTCTACAAATGCCACCATCAAGCAAAAGTTGGTCCTTGAAATACAGAATAACCAGTGTATTGAATCAGTAGGGTGTGGGGGCCATTCTTAGCAATGTCTTCTGTACTCTGCGGATTGCCCTTGTATATTATTTTCTACGGAGATAATCCTTGCCTTCCTTGGTGGGTAAAATCAACAGATTTTTCTGGATTCTCTGAACAAAACAGACTTCTGCAATTTCATCTGCAACTAGTCTCAATTCATGGCATGTTTTTATTATGTTAGCATAGCCAGTATTGCAAAATAATATACTAGCCCAAAGTCCTTTAGAGGCAGCGTTCTAGCCGCCGTTTCTCTGTGTATTGCAGACAGGTGGGAACATAGTCAAGAGTAAGTTTGTCCTCTTCCTGTCCAAATCAGCAATATTTGGCCCCCTCAATTTTATCTCCTGCAGGAGTCTCAAAGGTGAACTAGGTTAAGAGCCCAGAATACAAGGCAGGCGGCCTACTTGTGTGCTCTCTGTGCCTGTGTTTGTGAGCCTCTCAGGATTGGTAGGTCATTGAGTCTCTGGTTTCTGAGCCTTAGGTGAGGTGTTTCCCTTTTCACTTCCGCCTGTGCTTGACCTGGTGGGAGGTATCTCTTCACATACAGGACAAGAACAGTTATTTCTAAGTCGGGTTTTCTCCCTATTGGAATGTTCTGTTTGGTCGCACTAACTTTTGTTTGCATTCTTCTAGTTAGGCGAGTATCATTTAATGGAATGCAATATTGCTTTTTCTTTTTTGAGAGGAGAATGTGAGACATTATTGGAGAGAATTAATAAAACTTTAACACACTTAAGCCCCATCAGCATTTTGTGACTTATATTTTCTTTATTCTTATATATCTTCAGCAAAAGTAATAAGAGCATCAGCTAATAGCTGTGTGATGTCTACATCTCAGGCAGAGTGGTCAAGTATACACAGCAACCCTTGAGATGTGGGTTTATTCTAAGAATAAACACTTAGAAGCATGCTATAATCTGCACTAAAGAGTGGAGCCTGAGGACCACACACTGGAAGCTCCAGCCAATGCTGCAGGAAGTTAATTCCTCCCAAGCACGCTCCTCAGTCCTCATCTTTATCTGTTTCTGCTCTCTGCAAGAACACGGAGTCCTGCAAACGCTGCCTTGAGTAAATCTTATTATTTCAAGAAAACTGTTCATGTAAGAATTTGGGAAATGTTTTTGTCCAACTGAAAATCCTCCAATGGGTCTTGACAAACTGCAAGAGCAACACCCCCCACCTGTCAGAGCGACAGATAGTCTAAAAGAGCGACTAATCACGTTCCCAAGCTTGGGTGGCAGGCTCAGGCCCTCCTTGCCAACATCCAATGTAGACAAAGGCGCATGCGCAGGGGGGCAAAGAGCCTCATTAACTTCGTGGTGATTTGCCGCTCCAAGTAAAGACCGTGCGAGATGCAAAAAGGTCGCTCAACTCCCATTTTAAACAACATTTCAAAATGTTAAAGTAGACTTGTTTTCTTTTTAAAAGGAGAAGGGGAATAGAGATAATTCCTGCTAATAGTGTCAAATACACTAACAGGCGGACATTTGGGACTAAAGAGCGTTCTCATGGACAGCTTTTCAAGGACTTTAAAGTGTCTCACATAAATGTATGCGCCATTAGCATTCTCTAGCTATAAAAGCTTTGATCTTTCTTTAAAAGAAGCATAGGGAAAAGGGGAATTTAAAAAAAAAAAAGAACGGCGAAAGCATAGCTGTCAGCAGTTTGAATGCTGCCAATTATCACACCACTTATAAAGAGCTAATTAAACTCGATTGCTTCCCAGAAGAATCAGCTTTCCTCTTTTTATGGTCTCTTTTTATTTGTACCATAAAGAAACTTGATTATCGATAAGACCTGCGTTGCAAGCTGGATTGGTAATGTTTCTTTTGCCTCTCTTGGACCCAGTGTGTATGGTATATCTCCTTTGAAATTTGAAAACTAAGTTTAGACTTACAAAATTAGTCTGCATACAATGAGCGTATATAGTTCTGTGTTCTATCAACACATAGGAATAGCTTAATATTTCTAGGATATATTGTGTAGCCATAAACTCACGACCTGTAAAACCTAAAGGCTCTCTTCCCTTGGCCTCACCTCCCACCTTGCCTACTCATCCAGCAGGCCCCAATTACAACACATCGCTTTCTCGAATGCCTCCTTCCTTTCTGGGTCTGCTGTCTTGTCATTATGTGACCTCATTTCTTCTTTTGGAAATCTCAAGAATCCACTCTCCATGGCTGCTCTCCCCCCACCACCCGGTAAAGGATCTCTTTGGCAATACCCTTCTTACTTCATTATAAATAATTTTGATTTTAAGACATTTTTAATGATTATATGACATAGATTAATGATGCAGAAAACAATTACAGAGCAGAGATTGCTGCTTCACTCAGAGGGCCTTGATCAAGGCGACTGTCTGAAGGAGGGCCACTGTGCCATGACATCCAGCACGGGCAGAGCACAGACCTCCCCGCCATCCCATGGACCTCATCTCTCTCCAGACGTTCTGCTCAGTGTACAGGATGCTCTGTCTTGTTTCCAGTGCTCCTCGCTCTCTGTTCTCACGAGGCTTTGTGTGGCAGACACATTGCCCCTCTCCTTAGCTCACCCTTGTACCTCTTTATTTCTTCAGAGGCCCAATGTGTAAAATATTGAGTTCAATGTATCAGGCTGTTCTTTAGGGGTGATCAAATTATACCCTATCTTAGTCATTTTGGCCTGCTCCAAGAGTGTGGAGACCTTCTTCCAAGATACATTCTAGAAAACTTGTCGTTTTAAAAATCACACTCAGGCCCGCAATATACCCTAAACTGATTTTGCATTTAAGTTTTGTCCTCATAAATTTCCAATTTCCTTTTTATAATTTTCCCTCTTCTGTTCTTCTTTTAATATTTTATTTTTCTGTCTTTTCTCCTTTTGTCACAATTTTCTGCTTCCTGCTTTCCTTACATTTTATTCTGCCTCTCCTCACCCTTCATTTTCTGTTGTTGCTTGTGTCATCCCCAATTCTCTCATCTTTGTTTGGTTTGAATATTTTATTTTATTTTCTGTATCATATTTCACTCTACATTTTCTAAGCCTTTCATTTTCCATTGTTCCTACTGCTATTTTGTTGTTTTAATTTTTTTTCTCTCTGAGGAACTAAATTGAGCCCAGACGGGCTTAGTACATGAAGTGTGGGTTCCCTGCCATTGAGATGCATTCCCAGCCCTGCTGAGGAGAGCTGTGCCTAACTGCAGACCCAAGCCAGTCCCACCCAAAACTTGGCAGATTCCTCGACTTAAAAAATCAAAGGAGCCAAGTCCCTCGACTGATGATAAAACCACATGTTGGCACAGCTCGGAGGGTCTGACACACTGGTTTAGGATGAGATTCTGAGATTGGAGAGGTGTTGCTTGCCAAGGAAGAGGCCATGATAACCTCCGGATTACTTCAAATTAGGAGGGTTTAAGCTGTAGGAGCAAGGCAGTCTGACTCACTTGGTATAGTTTTCACAGCGATTACCGCAGGGAGTGGAGAGAATTCACGTAGGAGGCAAGGGAAGGAATGTTAGCCAGGAATTGTTCCAATAATGCACGGAGAGGTGATGTTGGCCCGAACTAGAGGGTTCCTGGAGGAAGGTGTAGGATGTCGCAGTTGGACACTGTTAGAATTTCAGTGTTCTACTTCCGTGTCCCAAACTGAGCTCCCGCATTGCCTCGGTAAGCTTCAGTCTCCTCTTGGGAAACAAGTCCACTCTTCAGTTGTTGAGGTCAGTGGTCACCGAAGGCCCGCCTTTCTCCTGCACCGCTCTCCTCAGCATCAGGGCTCTACAAAGTTCTACATTTCGTCACAACCTTCTATTTATCTCTCTGAGGTCCCCTGAGTTGAGCATTCCATTATTTTTGCTTACATCAGTTTAACATATTTGTACTGTTCTCTCGTCTTTCTTCATTGCTGCCTTGGTCTTTTCTGCCTGGGACAGGAAGAAAGGGAGAGGTTGCGAAGACTCCCGGGTTTCTGTCAGTTCTGTGGTTATGAGCCATCATCACCGGCCTCTTTCACCGAGAGCTGAAGCTGAGCCACCCCTTCCCCCTTGTCTCCCTTCTGCCCTTGTCTGCTTCTCCCTTCTTCCCCTCTTGTCCCTCTTCCCCTCTGTTTACGGTTGTAACTCCTTTCTCTGTTTGAAATCATCCATCCTCTGAGATCTACATGACACGCTCTCTCACATCCTTCAGAACATTAGCCCAGATTCTTTGCTGTCCTCTTGGGCAACCAAGACTGAAAGGGAAACTTTCATGCACCTTTGTGTCTTCCTCTCTGCCTGGGACACTGTGAATCTGCTTAGTTTGTTTCTTTTTTTTTAATCTCTAAATTCAGTTTAGATTCCGTCAAATACCAACAACTTCTATTCTTACATTAAATATATTGAACTCAACTCTTTGTGGTCTTTCCACCATCAGAATAACTTGTGGCACATTATAAATTCTGCATATTTATTTGCTAACATAATTAATAGTTAATGAAAATGCGTCTGACTTTAGAGAATAAATCAGAAAGTGCACAACATATCCTTTGTTATTAAATAAATATACTACTTTTAGTTTGGGAAATAGAAATATGAATTTTAAATGGGAGAAAATGTACACACGCACATACACACACACAACACACACACACACACACACAGATTTGTAGACATTTGGAAAATAGTTAAAATTCCTGGGAGTTTTGTTGTAAGGAGATAAGAAAGGGATTTTTACTATACTTAAAGGAATGGAAGTCATCTTTTTATTTACTATCTTAAAAGCATTTGATCCACACTAGCAGCGAAGGATTGCAGTTGCTTGAATGGCCCTGTTTTACGTTCTCCCGACAGTGTCATTGCTGTGCTAAAGTGCTGGCTTAGGGTTTCAATGCCATGCTCTGCTTCTGTGAATTTCTGCACATTCTTTATTTTCTTCATCTCCTTTCTCTTTTGTGTGACTGGAATCGCTGTGCTTAATGAGTGCGTTCACATCTGTAAACTGCCTAGGACGATGTTGTGAAATTACAAGTCCTACTTTAATTACATTGGCTTACATCTGTTCTTTATTTTTAAATAGTGACTTTTTCCAGTCATGTATGTGTTTGTGTGTTATTATGTGTATGTGACGGCAGTGTCCACAGAGAGCATCAGACCCTCTGCAGCTGGAGTTACAATCTATTGTGACCAGCCTGACCTGGGTGCTGGGAACTGGATTCAGGCCCTCTGCAAGAGCAGCTTCTCACCCACCGAGCCATCTCTACAACTGTAATCCATCCTTAAGAAATTACATTTCTTAACTGGGAAAAAATTCTGAGGACAGCTGTAATATGAATACATGATTAGATAATATTACTAAAACTCTATAAAATTATGGAGCTTTGACAACAGTGTTTGGAAATGCCTCCACTGTTGATAGGGGTGCTTTTTCAGGATTTCAGCGAAAAGGTAACCACAAGAATCAAGAGGTTGTGTAAGATACCGTGGGGCCGTATAATACCCAAGAACACAGGGTTTGTTCAGAGAAGAAAGAAATTGAAAAGATTCAGTCACGTAAGAGGACAAGTTTAATGTAAGAATACAAGTTGTTGGCTCTGTCTTCCAGATAAAATGGTAAATCTCTCTGAGGGGTTCATTTCTTAGAAGTGTATGATTTCTCTAGGCACTGGGGAAGGCGATGCCAAGACTGTAAGCAATGAAGAGAGGTGCCCTAGTGTTCAGTAGTATTGGCAGTTAGTTGACAATAGTATCTAAAGCACGAACATTCCCTGAAATGTTACATGGAGAGAAATGATGACAGAGACCAACAAAATTTAGGTAAGGAATGAAAGAAAAGATGTTTCTTTTTTGGCAGTCAAAGTTCTAGAAATTGTGTGGCCTCGTTAATGGCGCAAAAGGAGGGAAGTAGTGTGTGTCATTCAAGGCCAAAAGGTACCCAAAATAACAGCACCAGAGAACCTAGGGATCATAGGAAAAAAATTCACTGAAGTTCACTGTGAATCTAAAAGACAAAAGTAAAACCATGCTATCAATATATGGGGTAATCAACTGAATCAAAGTGCTAGTTTGATTTTTGAGAAATTAATAAGTTTACTAATTTAATCCACATCTTACTCTCTCACCCCTTTAAAATGTTACATTTTCTATTAATTCATATTACCTAGTATTAATATTTGTAAAAATTGTATGATGTTGCAGATACTTAATAACTTTTTATTTAATTGAGGTTTATTACTGGTATCTAGTATTTCACATAAAATAAACATTTGTGGTACTGGTAGGTATTAAAAATGACAAAGTATCGTGAAGCTTATGCTTGTATCTTTTGAAACTGACTTTTCCAGTGTAGGCAAGTGCAGATGGTTTCTAGAAGATTACACTGTTTATCCCTTATCATTGGTGTTTATTAGAAGCTAAGCTACATGCTTCTCTGTCTGATAGACTTTCTTTGCCGTGTGCACTTCAGTGATGAATGCTTGCCGCATAATGGGGACAGATGGATGTTTGCATGGGAGCTGAACGCTGTGTCATTTTCTCGGTCATTCCTCGCCTGTCTCAGAGGGGCTTTGGCTTCTCTCCAGCTTCCATCTACTTCATTAGTCCCCTCTGGATTGTCCAACATGACAGTTATTTGATTTAACCAAATCAAAGGCGTCCTACTGGGTAAGCAATCAAGGCCTGCTGATTCATGGCGCACGGTGAGAGTAACTGTTTCCAACTGCATGATCTCTCGGAACATAATTAAAAACACATGCATTTTAAAGCTTGATAAAACTTGACAATTTTTCACCAAAAGCATCCAATGAGGTAGAGCCCTACCTACTTATGAAGAGAATATGAAACCTTGACCATTTCCTTTGGAAATAAATTGCTCACTTCAGTCCACGAAATGGCTACATTTAATGCAACTTAGATATTTTCAGAGAAAAGCATCTTTGATAGTTTGAATATAATTATAATGCCAGCATGTAAGGTTATGTAATAAAATTAGGGACTTTTGTTGGTGTTTGTTTGTGATTACTGTTTGCGTGTAATAAGATTCTGACTACCGTTCCACAGGTCTGCAGGTTATTGCAATGAGATAGGAAAGTTAAGCTGCTTCTACACACTGTCTCCGCTTTACATGTGAAAACAGAGCTGTGCACACAACATCAACCTCTTCAAATCTCACTTTAGATGGTCACAGAAACAGTCTGTTTCTTTCCTGCCAATTGATTATCTAGCCCTAGGGCTCTGATTTCCTGTCTTGAGTTCCTGGTATGTCAAACCTCTTTCCTTCCAAGCATTCATTCTGGTTTTCATGTGCAGACTTCATTATCTTAAGCATCCAGAAGGGAAGTAAAGGGCAGGCCTGTCTGCTCACTGGGGTCTAGCCCAGACCAGAATGTGCTTGTCTTTGGAAGAATCGTTATTAAACCTATTTCTAACAGCAAAGGGAAGATGAGAAGCCGTAACTAGTCACCAGCGGCAGTACCATGCCTGCCATTTTCATTATGGACTTGTCATGAAGGGCATTTTCTATTGAGTTGTGGATAGGCATTATATTTATAACTGATTTTTATCCAGGATTTTTTTTTTAATGAACTTTGATTTGGGGAAGAGTTCTTGAACGAACCTAAGATTCACTATAATTAGCAGAAATACTGATAAAACACACCACTTAAGAGTGAAATGAGAAGCTGGGCGGTGGTGGTGCACGCCTTTAATCCCAGCGCACAGGCAGCAAAGCTACAGAGACCAAANAAAAAAAAGAGTGAAATGAGGGGGTGGCTCAGTAACTCAGAGCTGACACTGCTCTTCCAGACACCCACATCCTCACTCAGCAGCTTACAATCTCTTTTGACTCAAGCTCCGGGGAATCCAACACCAGCTTCTGGCCTCCAAGGGAACACACACACAAACGAAAGCAAACTCTGTCTTTAGAGGAGAAAACAACTTTTAAAACAGAGGGGTGGGTGATGGGCAGGGGCTATGCCACATCCATATCAGGTTCCTATGTCAGTCAGGCCCTCTTTGCCTTGGGCCCAGACATTTGACTGAAACATTTTCAACTGAAAACTGTAGGACTTCAGGTGTTTGTCACTCTGTAAATAAAGGACATTTTTACTCACATCAACAATGCAATAAAATAGCAAATAGTAAAGAAAACTTACATTCAGAATGCTGCCTTCTCAATTCCTACTTTCCAATCCAAATTCTTAACAGGATGGTCCTAAGAAGGGGGATTTTTGGAAGGCAATTAGATTTAAATGAGGTCCTCAGGGCACTGTGATGGGACTTGGGACCAAGTCCCACAGGAGACCAGAAGATACCACAGAGATCCCTGTCAGTCATATGAAGACCAATGAGTGTGTGGTGATATTTTGTTTGAGCTATGACAAATAAAGCTTGCCTGAGGATCAGAGTGTGGAGCCAGCCACCAGTTAGCCATAGAGGCCAGGCAGGGATGGCGCACGCTTTTAGTCCCAGCACTCAGGAGGCAGAGGCAGGTGGCACTCTGTGAGTTCAAGGCCACCCTGGGCTAAATTTGATCCAGTCTAAAGCAGAAGCAGCCAGTTGGTGGTAACTCACACCTTTAATCCCAGTACTAGGAGAGTGGAGACAGGAAGGGATATTGCTGCGTGGAGAGGAGACTATAAGGCAGGAGGACCACAGGAGCTCAAACATTCAGTCTGAGGACTTGTATAGAGACAGTCTTCTGTCCTTTGGTCTGAGGTGTTTGTAGAATTAAGAACTAGTGGCTGGCTGCTCCATTTCTTTGAGCTTTCAGCTTTCACCCCCTAATATCTGACTCCAGGCTTTTATTATTAAGATCAATTAGAAATTGCGCAACGCAGTGGAAATCCAAAGCCAAGAGATGGCTTCCCTATCACAAAACATCCATCTACAGCCTGACTGTGGACTTCCCAGACTCTACACTCCTGAGAAATCAATGCTGTTGTTTAAGCCACATAAGTTACAGATCTTTGTTATGTTAGACCAAACTGGTTACGGCAACATTATCAGGAACTAACATACTAAACAAAAGCTTCTCTCTAGCTATCTTACTAGTAGTGCAGAGTCCCCACACAGGTATAGTACCTGTTCAAGTTGAAAGAATAAAGAATACTGCGTATTAGTGTGTGTGTTTTATCTTGTGAAAACATTTCATCCTCACAGATGAGTAGACATTGACCTGTGTTAAATATCACATAAATTACATTAACTTCTGGATTTTCTTTCTCTTTCCCCCATGAAAATTGTACTGGCATTTTCTATTTGGCTCTGAAGTAAGAGTACTCTGGAGATGCTTAAATAGACATGATTCTCTTCTAAGTGTTAGTGCTAAGATCTTACTCGTTTTTAAAATCCCTGCTAGCAATATGATCAACATATCAATATGATGTTAAATATAAATTATCAAGACATTTGGTGCAATTTTCAATGTTTTCAGATTTTTGTTGTATTACTTAAAGCAGAAATATGAAATATAACTCAATCATAAGAAATGAAAATTTATGTGTACAAGAAGCATGCTGATTTTATTCTAAAGAGAAAATAAACCCCGAGTGAGTCAAGAGTCACTTGGCTAGGTAATACACTCTTACCTTTAGGTTGGAGAAAGGCATGTCAGGGGCTCAAGTGTGTCTGGAAAGGGATGTCATTATCATGCAGCTAATTCTAGAAAAACTGGCTCAGAACTTTGGAGAAACTAATTCAAATAAAAAAGATGTCTCCTTTTAAATTATCAGTTGATAGATATTTTTACCATCCATGATGGCTAAAATAGGATTCATAATCATTTCTCATTGTATGAATTTGATTGGAAACAGATGGATGGGTGGCCCTTCTTAGACACGTCATGGTGGTAGGTGATGAACAGCTGGATGCTCCCCTCCAATGACTGCCAGTTAACTCTGGCTACCATTTACCACCTCAGCACTATGTGGTGGGGTGTGTGCAGGTGGCTCTTCCTGTGATTGTACCATGTGATCACCAGCATATAGACTTAGGCTTTCTCTAAGGAGAACAAGAGTGCGTCAGTCATGTCTTAAGTCTCTTCTATTTTTCTCTTTTGGCCAAAAGAATCAGATCCTACTTTCATCTCCTTGATGAGAGGTCTAGATAAATGTCTTTGTCCATCTTCAGTCCTCTATCATTTCTCTCAAGTTTCCAGTTTTTATCTGTCCATTGCTCCTGAAAATGTCATGAATTTAAGGATGCATCCCAACACTTCATAAACTCAACCTTGTTTCTAGCCAACAAAATTAGATGCAGGTGTGACAATGGCCTAAGTTGTCATGATTTGAGTTTGATTCTTCTTCTAAAAGCATGCCTAATAAATTGATAAGTTATATGCCAAATACCTCAAAAAGAGCATCCCCCAAACAAACAAACAAGTAGAACATGACACAGTCAGTAATCCACAGATAGCATCACCACACCACACATGGTACTTCAGGAGAATGTTCCTCATTCACATAAGGTGGCTCTTAATTCGCAGAACCACTTGGGTCTTATATTCAGTCAGGATGACTTCCCCTGCTTCTTGACCGGGACTGTGCTCTGCATCTGGATGGTGCATGCTTGTGTGTGTGTGTGTGTGTGTGTGTGTATGTGTGTGTATTTGTGTGTGTGTGTGTGTGATGCCACATGAATACCAAGGAAGCTAGGGGTTTGAAGTCTTCTTCATTCTCTGTAGTATTAAAGTCATCTCTGTTATAACAGCTACTGAAAAGGAAACTCTTCAAGCATTTAGTAATGTTATCAGGTGACTTGAGCAGAAGAAGGACTCTTTTCTGTCTTCTGAATGCCCCAAGAAACAGTGATTGAGAAAATGTCTTCAGAGTCTAAGAGGCTCTAACATAGAAGAAATCAGGTAGGTCATTCCTCAAGACCCTCTGACAACGGACTAGATAAAGGTTATGTATCATGTCACCATAGACATCTCTTATGTCATCCTTAGGGATCCTTTCAATACAAGATGGACTTCCTATAGCCACTTCTGATGTGCAAAGAGTTGAACAGGAAGAAAATGTGGCTAAGGAATTGATGTCCAGCTCCAAGCCATGGGGTTATGCTCACAAGAGAAACAGTATGCCCCAGTTCTCACACCTATACCATGTTCGCTCATAGGCATCTTGAAGTGGAGAAGTGCCCTAATCACTTGGGTGGGCCCTAAATAATCACACATCCTTTTAGCAGAAGGACTGGGAGGAATGTAGCTAAATACTGAGGAGAAGATGTATGAAGCAGGGGGTAGAAGAGAGGCTGCTTGAGGCTGGAGAGAGAACGGAAAGGAGCCTTTTTTTGTTGTCTGGGTTTCACCTTCACAAGATGGGAAGCCACCTGAGACCAGGCACACAGTTGTGTGCACACACACTTGCTGCTTCTGTATTAGATGTGGAAGCGTTTAAAAGGTTAATTTTGTGTTACATTTTGAAAGGTTTAGTTAATTATTTTTGTGCATGTGCTTGTGGCTGCAGGAGTAAATGTCTATCATATCTGTGTAGAGCCTCGTGGAGGTCAGAGGGCATCAAAGCTCCTAGAACTGGAGCTAATGCTAGAGGCTGAACCCATGGCTTCTGCATGAGTAGTAAGTAGTAATAGCTCATCACTGAGCTGTCTCTCCAGCCTGAACATGCTACTTTTTTGAAACAATAAAAATTCACCGAGAAAGCAAACAGAGCTGTCTAATGGTGATCTGAATGCATGTCTTTAGGATCTCTTCCCAAATGTTAGACCAGGAGGAAGCTTTTACAAGTAGTTGCCAATGGCACTGGGGAGCTGAGGGTAACTGTACAGAAAGAACAGTCAGAGAGTAGAGAATACAAATGCCCAGTCGGACAGTTTCAAGGTTACTAAAAGCTGCCTTAGTGTTCCAGGATCCAAGCCAAGGCTGTGATATCAGGTACCTCTGGGGTCTCACACCAGCCTTACAACCATGTATGTCAAATACAATGTGATCTTATGTTCCTCTGCTTCCCTAGATGCGATAGGCCACATCTCAGTGTTGTTGCATGTTTTACATGAAATGCTTAGGTAAGATGCCTGATCTAAGATGTGCTCTACAGAGTGCTTCATGATCCCTTCTCTGATTGAAAAGGGAGACAGAAAGAATGACATAAGAAGGGCAAAACACCTCAAGGCCTGAGCCATTATAACACTACACAGCTTATGGGCAGCAATGCTGAAGAAATGTCCACTGTCCAGTTCCCTAAGCTACTGGACTACCACTAGTCCAAAGATGGAGAATCTAACCCCTAAGGGGCCAGGTTGCCAGAGCCACGCCACTCAGGAAGCCTGGTAGTGCGAGTGGTTGGAGGCCACTACAAAGAAGGACACTTTTCTTAAGTCACTGCCTTTACAAATAGCCTGAGAGTTTGAAGTCAGGGATAGTGATGCCTCCAGAAGTTCCTTTATTGTACGGGATTGTTTTTGCTATCCTGGGTTTTTTGCTTTTCCATATGAAGTTGAGCATTGTTCTTTAGAGGTCTGTGAAGAATTTTGCTGGGATTTTGCTGGGCATTGCATTGAATCTGTAGATTGCTTTTGGTAAGATTGCCGTATTTACTATGTTAATTCTACCTACCCAAGAACATGGGAGATTCTTCCATTTTCTGGTGTCTTCATTTTCTTTCTTCCAAGATTTAAAGTTCTTGTCATACAGGTTGTAATGAGGATGGAAACAGATTCCTCTGAATGAATAAATAAAGGGGAATCTGTAGTGTAGATAGAACAGGAAATTTATAGACTAAGAATGAATGTAACTTGGTGTAGTGTAAAAGCATTTCTTCTTGTGTGTAGTGTGGAAAATTACTAAG
>LOEQ01003770.1:125229-138642 GCA_001685075.1 Bramus lutescens
TTCTTTCTTTCTTTCTTTCTTTCTTTCTTTCCTCCTTTCTTTCTTTCTTCCTTCTGTCCTCTGATTTTCATTATAAATTTTTATGAAGAAAATAAAGTTTGTGTAGAGGAAAGGAAACTTTGCATGCAGTCATGACATTTGCCCTGAAGGATCGTCAGATAATGTCATGTGACTGGATTGGCAGCCAGGCTCTCATCTGCCTGAAAGAAACAGCTCTCCCCAAAAGGGAATAAGAGAAAGTTCATTTTTTAGCCAAATGTAAATGGCCATGATGTAGGAACACAGAATAAGGTACCCCCAAATACCATGGCCTGATGTAAAAACAGTGTTTGTGAAGTTTTTATGGTAACATAATGAAAAAAAATACCACAAATTAAGATGTTCTCTGATATATCAGCACAAACATCAGATAGGTTACAGGAAAGTGGGAAACCTTGCACATAAGATTCTTAGCCTTTGAGTTGGTAGAAGCCAAGGCTCTGTTCCTTCATGTTATTACAGGGAAATTGGTTCAAGGTCAAAGCTAGGTTTAAATGACAACCAAGGATGAGCCAAGTTGAGGTCTTGGGACAGTAAAGGGGGCCTCTTTCCATATACATACTGGGTGGTCAGATGTCTTGTACTCCAATGAAGTGTCTTTCTGTTTATTGGGTCCAGGTGAGGGTGTTACACACTCTTTCTTTAGTCTGGTGTATTTAATAAGTTCCCCGGCCTTCACTACCAGCTCTAATTTTAATATGCCAATGTGCTCAGATTGTCCTAGTGCACTTCAGTAAAATTTGTAGAGTGGTCCCTGATGTGGGATACCCTTCTGTATTCTGCGAATATGTTTTATTACCATTGGTTAATAAAGAAGTTGCTTTGGCCTATGGCAGAGCAGAATATAGCTAGTCAGGAGATCTAAGCAGAGACAGAAAGAGAAAGAATGTAGTATGGGGGAGATGTGAGCAGCCACCAGAGAAACAAGGTGTGAGGAAACAAGCCATGAGCCTCATGGCAAAACACAGAATAATTGAAATGGGTTAATTTACAAGTGAGAGCCAACTAGTAATAGTGTAAGCCATTGGCCAAGCAATTATATTAATGTTAGCCTCTGAGTGATTGATTATTCTATAAGCAGTTGTGGGGACCAGTAGGTGGGAGAGAAATGGGTCCAGTGGGCATGGACAAGACAGAGAAAAGCCTTTGGCTGCAGGTCCCTTTCTACATTTGAGGCATGAATTACCCATCAGTCTGCAAAGAGCTGGACAGACAATGCTGTTTATGTGTCCACCAAGAAGCAGTCAACTTGCCTTGCTATTTCTAATTCAAATAAAGTTGAAAAAAAAACTGCTTGTAAGGTGGAGTCTGTCAGTGTAAGGGTTTTCTAGCACAATGGCACTTGGCAGTCAGGTGTAAGGAATACCACAAAATCACACCATGCAGCAAATGTCACACAAGAGGTTTATTGGGGAGAATAACAGAATGGCAGCTACCTCTGAATGGGAAAAGAGACAGTAGGGGGCTTGGTGGAAAGGCAGGCTTTTATATGGTCTTTGGAGCATGGGCAGTGAGCTAGCAAGAAAGTCCAGTGGGGCAGAAATATTGCTTGGCCATCAGTTCTGAAACTTCATTGTTCAGGGGCAGGCCAGGGGTAGGGTGATTTTCTCTTGGCCTGCTCCCCTATAGCCAAACTAGGGCTCCGCTATAGTCAGCCCCGTCTTAACACTACCCCAACCCAATGCATTGCTTCAAATTATGGAGGTGTGGGCCAGTATTTAGTGCTGTGGTTGGAATGAAGTGATCCCCAATCCAGTCTCAGGCATTTGGCCACGTGGACTCCTGTCGGTGTGTTGTTTGGGAAGGTTTAGGAGATGTGTTCTTGCTAAAGGAAGTATATTACTGGAAAGTCTGACGTTGTGTATCGGTTTCCTCTGGACTGAAACTTTCTATCCTGTAGGGGATACTCCTTAAGCAGGAAGGTAAACAATTCACAATAGCTTCAGCAAGTTCCTGAAACTAACCAGATTCACCAGGTACTTTCTTTCCATAAGTAAACAAGTCACTCTCAGACAGCCAAGCTGCAAAAAAAGATTCTGAGACCAGATCAGCTGCCTGGAAGAGGTTTGGATCTCCGTCATTTGGAAGGACATGCTCCAAACTGTTTGAGGTGCCTAACCGGTTGTGTGCAGTGTGATCCAAGTTCCCAGCCTTGAGAGCTGTCAGTCATGCTGGGGAGGGCTTTGATGATACGGCTGTCTTCGAGTCATTTCTACTCTTGTAAGTAACTCCCTACCCATAATCCTGTAAGCAATCCCAGTGATATTCATTGGCTTACCAAGTAAGGCTGTGGTAGTATCTGAAAGATTGTCATGGTAAACACAAGCCTGAGCATGGCAAACAAACATGGCTCTGGCGGGCCTTGCTCTTCCCGCGTTCCCTCTGCCTTGCTAAACTGTTAGATTGCATTACTAAAGATAGACACTAAGGTCTATTCCCTTATTTGGCCACTCTTTCCTTTTGAGGCTGATCATCAAAGTCCAGCTATCAAAGTATTGAAGTCCAACCTCCTTCTGGACACCATAATTAACATACCCAAGCAAAATCAAGCACATCATCTTGACATGGGGTTTCTCTTCTTCCGTTTATAGACTACCCATTTGCCTATGGCCCATGTGTTTATCCTCTCTATCCACAGGCATTCCTTTATCCCTCTGGGGAAAATGTCCCTATCCCCTCTCCCTTGTTTCTTTCCCCTTCTCCGTTGTCCTCTGTCCCTGTCTCTGTCTCTTATTCCCTGTCTCTTGTCCTTCTGGGGCAAATAAATCTCCTTTGTGCTGAGAATTTGGTCTTGGTGTGGCCCATGCCCATTGTGGTCCTTCCAGTATCCATACTTGGCTCCACGGTGGCCTTCATATCTGGAGTGAACATTGCATCTCTCCAGGAAAAGACTTGTCATACAACACTTGTTTTGATGTTTCAAAGCCTCAGAAACATCAAAGCCCCATCCAGTCCCCAGTGGTGCTTTCTCTGCTTCCGGTTTGAGGTTCAAGATGAGAGCCTTCAGCATGCTGCTGCATCCATCATGCCTGCCAGCTCTCAGCCGTGACAAACCCTTATCTCTCTGGAACCATAAGTCCAAATAAGTTCTTCCTTTTCGAGTTGCCTTGGTCATGGTGTTTATCACAGCAACAGAAAAGAAACTGATACAATTAGTAAAGTTGAACAGTATGGATAGAGGAAGAGAGGAATGATCCGCTGCCCAAAGCTAGACATGATTCAGCGGGAGCGGGCAACACAAGGCCAGGGACTGGGTTTACATGGCTGCTTGTGGATCATTATTCACTACAAAATCCTCTGTCTCTCTCAATATTTTTTTAAAAATTTATTGCGTGTGTGTGTGTGTGTGTGTGTATGTATGTAAGACAACTTTCAGGCGTTGGTTCTATCCTTCTACACTTGTGGGTCTGGGGAATTGAACTCACGTCATCAGACTTGGTAGAAAAAATGGTTTATCCATTAAGTCATCTCTCCAGCCTTTCTTTTGTTCTGTAGCATGACTGGCCTGGAACACGCGTGCAGCTTGGACCAGCCTTAATCTCTCTGAGATCTTGCTTCAGTTTCCCTCCTTAATACTCTAGACAGGAGCCACTGCTCCTGATTTATAACACACATTATTAAAATTAACTCATGGTGCTTGTGAAAATTTATTCAGAACTTAATAATTAGAGCTTATTATTTGAATTATTCTTAAATTAAAAAAAAACAAACTGCCAGTGAAATTTCTATAATATTCCACAGCAAATGCTGAAAGTACGTTCGTTATAGACTGCTCGGGATGCACGAGCAGCATCCTGGGCACCAGCCCCAGCATCAGAAAAACAAAACCAAACCAAACGCACACAGAAATGAAAGTGTATGAGTGGTGGGTATCGTTATTTATAATAGCACCCTGGTGCTACAGCCACAGTCTGACGGTGGCACCTTAACTTCAGGCTGCTAAGATGTCGCCAATGGACAGCGTGGATTTCTCGAAGGGAAATCATGTTAATTTATTTTCCCCAGGATCCATCTGGGTGTCACACGGAGTTGACATTTGATAAATATTTAGTAGAAAAAATGGGGGGGCAGGAAAGAAGGATTAGGCTAAAAGAACAGAGACTCAGGACCTGCTGCGGTGGTCCAGAAGGTGACACACCTGTGGCTTAATCCAGTCAACCTGAGTTTGATTCCTGAAAGGAGAGAAATAATTCCCATAAAGCCGTCGGCTGACCTCCCCATGTACCTAACCCTCACTCTCACACGCACTCAGACACTCAGACACGCACACAGACACACGCACACACACACACAGACACACACACAGAGACACACACACACAAACACGCACACAGACACACACGTACACAGACACACACACAGACACACACACACGCACACAGACACACTCGCACACAGACACACACACACACACACACACACAAACACACGTTTCTCTAAAAATGGAAAGCAATAAAGAGCAAACTTTTGACTAGTCAACAGAACATGTTTTGGGCCAAACCCTAACATCAGCAAGATCACAGACATTTGATCCCTATTTAAGATTTATTTTGGGAGAACTAGCCTATCGCATAGTGGACTATAGCCTTTTCAACTTCATGGCCAAACTGATGGTCCCGTCAGCCCTTACAACACTCTTGCCCTGATAAAACTAGCTCCTGGCTTTGCTTTTACTGTATTCAATTTTGATTTAGTGAGTTGAGCGCCGCAGCTGGAAGCAGAGAGTTCTGACGGAAATGGCTCCCTCTGGTATTTCTAGTTCGTTTAGTAACAGGTGCTTTCTACTTCATCAGAGAAGAGCAGAGTTTACCCTGGAAATCTTCCCATAGCAGTCTCTGATTTTACTGTATTGTGTTGGTATAAGCTCGGCAGAGTTAGAGCAAATCTGGGCATTTTGCATATCGTCTGCCTTAATGAGACCAAACACGTGTCAGTGACTGTGTGTGGCTCCATGTGATTCTCTAAAGGCTTCTCATCTGCAGTGAGACTAACTTTATCTAAGACACCAGATTCTTTAAACACATGCCCTGTGGATCAGATTGTCCAAATTACTTATGTATTTTGTGAAGGCAGCTGACAGTCCTTGGAAGTGAATGAGATGGCCTGGGTGTGACACAGTGAGTTTCATTGCTTTGAAGACGGTCTGTTCTTTATTAAATAAATTGTGCTTAGCATATTACAGTAGTGCTGTGGGATTCCTGAAAACACACACCATTGCTCTGAGAAATACTGACTGTGTGAGTGTCAGTCAGAAGAAAAAAATTATGAGGCAAGTATTTGATGTGAAGAAATGGAAATTAAATGGTCATGTTCCTTATTTTATCATAATAAAATATAAAATTTGTTATGATAATTTGGGGGGAAGGGTTTGAGACAGGGTTTCTCTGTAGTTTTGGAGTCTATCCTGGAACTCACTCTTTAGACCAGGCTGGCCTCCAACTCACAGAGATCCCCTGTTTCTGCTTCCCGAGTGCTGAGATTAAATGCATGCACCACCACCACCCGGCTTGATAATAATTTTTTTTCCTTCAAAATGTCATTGATTTAGACATACAAGAGAAATGCTGTGAATGGCCTAGAACACTAAAAGAGCACAGTTCCAAGAGCTGTTCTCCCTTCAGGGACCTAGAGAGATTCCAACTGTTTTTGACACATATATCTTGGGGTTTTATGTCTCAGAACCTCAAGATGTTGGATGTATGTGTGGGAAATTGGCATTTGTGACCATGCCAAGAAGACCTTAGGTGTGCTGGTAAGTGTTCTACCATGAACCTTAGATCCCTAGCAATTTCTAATTAAATTGTTTAAGCCAAGAAATTTGTGATGCTCTGTTACAACGTATCTGACATTTGGAAAGCCTAACATACTTCATATTACTTGAAGATATTATTTTTAGTTGTTTTTAAATGATACCTCATTTGAAAAATGAGGTTATTAAAGAAATAATATATATTGATTAAACAAGTTGTATACTATGAATAATAAAATGACATCAAATATATGCTTACTTTGAAATAAGGATGTCATCATTACTGTGGAGGACTCCATACTGCTTCCCGCCTTGTCTTTTTCATGGGGTCCATAGCAAACAGCGGCCACCACTGCCCAGACATGCAGTGAACTGGCAGAGCTACTATTTGATGCGCAGGAGGGAAGGATGCTTCTCCGGTTGCTAATCACAGGTTACAGTTTCTGCATTTGTTCCGTTTGATGTTCTGTTAGAGTCTGCAATTTTCTCTCTCACTACCTTGCTTATTTCTCAGGCTCTTGAGCATCACCACAGTCCCTCACTTCAGCCCAGTGTACTCTTTCTAATCACGTAAGCATTGCCGAGCACACTCCAGAAAAGGCCAGGGTACTGTGGGACGGTTTGGTGCTTATGTGAATAGTCTTAAATGGTTTCCTGAGTTCAACTTCAGATATAATGGGGGGCAATCCGGATGAGTTGGTTTCTTGTTGACCTCACCTTGACATTGTAATCAGATGCCTGGTGAGTGGGCAGTGGAGAAATCTGGCCACGAACAACCTGTGTTCTGGAGTCAAATGAAACTTCATGACAGATAGTCTTTTCTGGCTGCTGAAAGCGTTGGGGAGGGGATAGAAGGTGGCTGGAGAGTGGGTACTAAGCATAGTTTTATTCCCTGGGACTGGAGTTACAGACGGTTGTGAGCTGCCATGGCTGGGAATTGAACTCAGGATCTCTGGAAGAGCATCCAGTGCTCTTTACCACCGAGCCATCTCTCCAGCCTGATAAAAGTTAACTTTAAAAATAAGACGCAGCATATTAGTGTAAACAAAGGAACATGGGGACAATTACTAGGAGACTCTATTTTTTCACTTTGAGTTTACAGTCTTACTGACCATGTGGGGACTGAGTTCTTGAGGAAATCTAAGGAAATACTGCAGATTCAAGGACTCCTGTAACATAAATCAATTTTCTCATGGTTTTTGAACTAGACAAAATTCAGGGTCAAGGTTTAGGCTGCTTCAGGTTCTGGTAAAGTCTGGCCTTCAGACAGCTGGCTTTTTATTGTGATCTAATGGAGTGAGATCTCTCATTCTCATCTTATGGACAACAATCCCAACAATACTGTCTCTTTAGTCTGAGTGAGGGCCTCAACTTGTGCATTCTTGAGGTCTCACAGGAAGGATCTTCACACATGCGTAGCAATCTTGGTGAGGGAGGTCAGGTGCACGGGATGATTGCTGCTTCTCACTCTCATTGTTCCGTACTGCTATCCAAATCCATTCAAAACTGTAAGGCTAGGTTACACTGTTCATCTGTTTAGTAGAAAGAATTGTGGCATGCTCCTCCCATAAAATTTTGTATAACAATATTTTACTAAAAACATGAGACAACTTATGAAAATTCTAAGCTTGGCTCATGGTTCTGTGTCCCCACCCCAAAACTGAAAGAGAGGCTTCACTCTATGGTGGGATAGTTCCACTTCTTCAACTTAGGAAGCAAGAGAGAGGGAATGTAGGAGTTTAGCATCCTTGGAAAGTCATGTCCTTCATGGCTTAAGGACCTCTTTCTAGTCTTAACCTCCCCGAAAGCTCACCACCTCCCAAGAGTTGCTGCCCTTGGGTAGTCATATGATATATTGGCCTTTGGAAGTCATGTATTGAAACTAACAATGACATTAAAGTAAGGAAATAAAAAATATAACTTAATCATCAAACTTGTGGCAGCTTCTGTAACTTAGATTAACTCAATCAAGATTTCTGAGATGTGTGCTTTCCTTGTGTAAAGACAAGCAAGGACCAAGGTCTTCATGGAGGATGTGAGATTACAATGGCTTGAAGGAGTATAGACTGGTGTGTAGCCATTCACTCGGGTTGCTACCTAGAACAGGATGAGAACTAGGGAAATTTCAGGAAGCCAAAAATAAACGGGGAGAGAAAATCAATCTGTAAACAGGAGTCACAAGAATTGAAAGATAAAATGAAGATTGGGAGAGAATACTTATAAATCATTTATCACGTAAAGCATCGCTGTGAAATCTACAGATAATGGAGACTCTGAACAACAGCGAGAAATGAACAATTGCTTACAAATGCCTCCAAAACCCAAATAGTCATTTCCAAGAAGAAAACACGCAAGCTCTAAGCTGACACTGATTAGCTGTGTGATGGCTTGAATGGTCTCCTCCCCATACTCACCCTTCTTCCTACTGGGACCATATTTAAAATGGGGTCTTTATAACCTATGATTTTTTTTTTAAGGAAGCAGGCAAAAGCACCTTTTCTTGAGTACAGCCATTTTGACTTTAGACTCTATTTTACCTGCAGGGTGAAATAAAGTTCAGGTTCCGAAGGCCTAGGGGAGCTGAGAACTTTTCAAATGGCTGACCAACCTCCTCCCAAAGCCATAGACATAGTTGTTATACATCCTTAGTTCTTTAGAACATTATGACTATTTCTAGCAACAAAAAGAACAAATGAATCTGATTGGTTGGACCTTAAAAGCCTGTGTAGTATATTGATTGACGATAATGAAACATTTAAGGAAGTTTCTAATCTCTAAATCTTGATTGGTGAAAATTCTAACTGTAACTTGGCAACAAATGTTTGTGAACTTTATGCTTATAAACCCCACTTCTGCCTCTGCTTGGAGCTGTCAGGGGAAACAAGACTCCCAAGTCCTTGTCTTGCAGCCCTGATCAATCAGTGACCTGCATATGTGGTGATTTAATAAAATCTTTGGAACCCATTAAGTGTGGTGTCTTTCCTTTCTCATGGTGCATAATGGGATAGATGTAACAGGTTTTTTGTTTGTTTGTTTCTTTGGTTTGTTTTTCGAGATAAGGATTTTCTGTGGAATGATGCGGGAGGATTGTCCATATTCTGTCAATCATGTTTTAAATCAACACTGATTGGTGAGGGAGGAAGTATAGGTGGGTCAGCCAGACAGGAAGTAGAGGTGGGGCAATGAGAACAAGAGAATTCTGGGAAGGAGGAAGCCCATTCCTCTGAGTCTTTCCTAGATCACAGAAGAAGCAGGATGTGACCTGCCCTGATGAAAAGGTATTGAGCCATGTGGTTGACATAGATAAGAATAATGGGTTAATATAACTTATAAGAGTTAGCAAGAAACCTGAGCTAATGGGCCAATCAGTTTATAATCTTAATGCAGACTCTCTGTGTGATTTTGTCTGGGACTAAACGGTTGGGGGACCAGGAGGGACAGAAGCCCCAATGAGCAGGCCCTCATGTTACAGTGGAACAGTCCTATTTGTCATGGAACTCACTTTGTAGACTAGGCTGGTCTTGAACTCACAGAGATCTCTGTCTATGCTTCTCGAGTACTGGGATTAAGGTGTGAACCAGTACCACTGGGCTATAACTGGTGTACTTAAGGAGAAAATTAAGGTCAAATAATGATGTATCCCCAAATCAATCAAACCAATGTCCTCATAATGAAAGAGACTCCGGAGGTAGTACCCCAGATGCAATGGTACCATGTAAGACCAGGCAGAGAACAGCAGTCCACCAGGGAGGACCATAACCCCTGGTAAAGACCAACCCCACTGCCTCCTTGATGTTGATCTTGCACTGGAGCCTCTATAAGCCTCTATGACTGTAAGAAAGTAGATGTTTATTATTTAGCATCCCCCCACTTTGCATATTGTACAATGGCAGCCTTAACAGACTAACACAATACGTCATTTGGAAAATACAAGCTGAAATGAGATGCTGGATTGTTGGGGGGAGAATTGTTCACACTGCCAATTTGCTGTGCCGGTAAACCCACCTTGAGAGGAGGACAGAGTCAGCGACTGGTTGATGGGGATTAGCCATAGAGACTGGAGGACCGAGGAAGTTAGAGAAGGACAGGCTGGGGGAGATTTCTGGCACAAAAACCTGGAACATAGGGTCCACCTGGTGACCCTCTGCTGTTCCTTGGATTTGTCAGGATTTTAATTTCAATTTCTGAATCCTGAGTTTGCATAAATATTAGAGCAATTTGGGTAAACTATATACCAGGTTGCATTTATTAGAATGGCTTGCCTGGTCCAGTGATGGTGGTAGCTAGTGTGGGGAGGCCTTGGGGGACCAGGAACTCCCACACTTTATGGTGGGAATCTGGACCAGTTTCTAAAATATACACATCCCACAGCCACAGAAGTCATCCCCCTTTGAGTAGAAGATTTAATAGCTTAAAATGAAACATTCTTAGAGTTAAGAATAGTAAACTGAATAAACAAACCTTTCCTGTTGTACCAAATATTAATATTACCTAAAAACAAACATATTCCATTCCTATTATTTTGGACATATATATGGATTGTGTTTTCATGGCTAATTCAAAATTAGTTAATTTTTAAATGAGTATGTGAGGTAACAGGTTATCAAATCGTGTCAGTATGAATAATTTTGTGTATAAACATTTGTTTGCTTGTAATTGTGTAGCTTTTGCTTATCCCCTATAATTATTTGATACATTGGTCCTTGCCTCTCAAAAATACTTTTATTTACATATAGTTTAAATAATTCTGTATAAAGAACTGTGTAGCATGAGACTCTATTGTGATGGTTTCTGACAGTGGGGGTGGGGTCCTAAAACATGACCCAGCATAGCAATGGGTGGCCAAGGGAACTGAACTTGGGCCATTCACTACCTCAGCACTTTGAGGACAGGAGACTCCTCTTCTTGTGGCAATAAATTCTTGGCATTTCCCATGCTCCCATATGCCATGGAAGGAGTGTACTGTCCATTTTTGAAAAACAACTCAAAGTCCACACATAGTGGTTTTAGAATAATTTAAGTAAATTCTAGAAGTTCAAGGCCAATAACAAATCAGCAGACAAATACTGAGAACATGATTGAGAGGAGGGACAGAATTCTATAGGTGTTGGGGTCCAGACAGAGGCAGAAGGTAAGGTATAGTGATTACACCCTGTGTTCAAAATGGTTGCTCTGAAAATCAGCCAACCCTTGTAGACCCAAGAAGCAAATGTTGAAGTAAATATTGGGGTTCTCCAAGGAGAGTGGGACATGAATATTGTCACAGAGTACCATGTAGATGGGCCCTTGGTCCTACACCCTATCTGGGCGGTCTGGAGGAGCAGGGGCACTGCCCCCATATTTTTCCATACTCCTTCTTTCTCTTCCTAGCTAGCAGTGTAACCTTGAATCCTCTAGAATACACAGCACACTGAGAAGCTAGACCTGGCTGCTTCTCTACTTCCCACATCTCACAGTCTCAGTGTCCCATCCTCCAATACACGTTGGGATCTTGGGAACATGAAATCTAAAGCCACCTGCTTCAGTTGAGTCTGCGTCTCAAGTTTCCCGGACATCTAGTACTATGGACACATCAGTGATGATAAAGAGAAAAGAACACAAAAGACAGACGTGGTGCCAGGAATGCTCTGGAAGCCACAGTGGCCATATGGCTTTTCACTCTGTCTATCACCTCCTGACTGATGAAAGTTGGCCGAGAAGCTCAGGGAATGTGTGGGCTACGAGATATGCTATGGGGCTAAGATCAGTGTCCCAGGAATTTCAACCTGGATGTGGCTCTGCTTCAGCTGGGATTTATGGTTTGGCTTTCGCTTGAGCATCTCAGAAAGAGCCTGTACTCTTTTACATAGTGCTGGGATCACATACACAACACGCCTTGAAATTGGTGTCAAGAATCTGCCAAAATTTTATTCCTTTCAGTTCAACATGATAGTCTTTTTTTTTCTTTTCTAATTGAAGCCAAATGTATTGATTTACTGCCTTCATCCAATGATTCTAGGCCTCCCTATGTGGTTTAGATCCAATAAATATAAATGTTATTCTTGTGAATGTTTTATAATATCTGCCCCTTGGCGTGATGGTGGTAGATTCTCTCATCTGCTCATGCTCCTGTGATGTTCTCTTTAATGACCCCAGCACCCTCCATGCATCACTGACAGCCAGCTACTAAGAATGAAACCCAATATTGTGGGAGGCCTTTGCCTTTCTTGAGCTCTATGAACACAGTTACCCTGGAATCATGTTAGCTCACAAATCAGCCATCTCTACGAGGCCTCTTCCCTTCACCCTGAAATCAAAGAAAGTTGCTTTTTTTTTAACCAACTTTGTGCATCTCCTCAGACTAGCATGAACAATCTATGATGTAGCTTACATTTGTTTTCATTTCTATGTATTATTTATTTTCATGTGTCTGTCTTCGTATGTGTGGACCTGTGTGTGCATGCAAGTGGAGGTCAAATGTCAATGCTAGATGTCTTCTGTTGCCTTTCACCTTTTGTTTGAGGCAGGATTCCTCATGGAACTGGGAAGTTATTAATTCTGGTTGGCCAATGAGCTCTGTGGTCTATCTGTCTCTTTTGTCCTCCTTACCAGACTGGAGTTACTGTTACGTATTGCTGTACCCAGCTTTCTATGTGGCTGCCATAGATGATACTCAGGTCCTCATACTTATGTGGCAGGCAGCTTACACATTGGCTGTCTATACTATTTTCTCTTATGACATTCTGGATTTTTTGGACTCTTTACCTTGTACCTGATTGTGTTTCTACCACGTCAATTTACAAACGTGTATTTCTTAGTAGTGTTTATTTTCCCCTCTGAACTTGGTTCCATGCTTGTTTCTTGTGAAAGCTGACTCACTTGGTTTAAAGCATTATTTTAATTGAGTTGAGTCCTTGGGTTAAGCTTAACTATTGGACAGCACAAGGCAGCTGAGGGGGCTTGGTGAGAATCCTCATTGACTTTAAATAAAATAGCCTTCATCTATATTGGTATATTCAACACTATACCACTATGTATACTGTATACAAGTATACAGATTTGTCAATGAATCTAAGTAACTTAGATGAAAAACCAAAATCTGTTCATAAAGTAAAATGAAAGTAACGGATACTGAAGAAATGGATACCCTCTTGTTAGAGCAAGATTCCAACAGGGTCAAACGGTAAAGGACAAACATGTTCTCAGTTCCAAAGATAGATAAACGATCACCAAATAATGTGGTTAGCATCTCCATTCATATGTGATGGTTAGTATCAATTGTCAACTTAAAAGATAGAGAACCCTGAGAGACTGGCCTTGAGCTAAGTCTCTGGAAGATTGCCTTGGTTAGTTTGGTGAAGGAGGTCCAAGCTGCCCACTGTGAGAGCCACTAGTCCCTAGGCAGAGACCCAGAGCTGTGTCACGGTAGTGAAAGGGACCTTAGCATCAGCACACATGCGTTCACATGCCTGTCTTCTGACTCGAGACATAGCGTTTCCAGTTCCTTCAAGCTGCCCGGGGCTATGACATTTTCACTGTGATGGACTGTAGCCTGAACCCATAAGATGAACAAACCCCTGCCGGGCGGTGATGGCACATGCCTTTAATCCCAGCACTCCGGAGGCAGAGGCAGGTGGATCTCTGTG